>JAPMOR010077483.1:6114-18306 GCA_026543865.1 Argiope aurantia
AACAAGTAAATGAACGTGCATGTTTTTTAAATGAATATAAATCTAACTATCGAACTATAGAATAGCACTAAATAAAAGGGCATTATAACAATATTATGTTTCATTTTTTTCCACCCATAAAACAAGAGCCATTTTTGGAACCAATCTGATCTAATTTCTTACAAAATATGAAAGTAGCTTATTATTATTCGCAATAATCTGGCACCATTTCAAAATTTATCCACAATAGAAATAAAAAATCTGAGCAACAGGCAGCACTTTATTTTTTTTATGGGCTCTCAGATGATTCTAATATTCTCTTTATACGCCCGAGTTCCATAAAAATTACATCCCTTAATTATACCCTTAATAAATAAAGAACTTTTTTTTATTGATGTAATAATTCTGTGGTCTAATTTCTGTTTACATATTTTTCCTGCTGCATTTTAATACAATTATTTTCTCGTTTTTATTTATGATGATACTATCTTTTACTAAGTGGATCGCATTTTTATCCTTTAATGTATAAAGAATATCTCTGTCTTTGATAGTATTATTTCGCTAATTTCTTCATGTGATAAAATATATAAGCACTTACAGTGCTAAAAATAATCTGAAATATTTACGAATGATTGCTATTATACGGAGCAAATTATTCATAATTTACGTCTTCTTTATAGGTTCTCAAAAACGATGTAGTACATTTGAGATTCAGTTATTTCATCTGATGCAGAAATTTCTTCTAAGTTATGAAAGAGCGTAATGCGCTGATAGGGTTCATTTCTCTGTAATACGAATAAAAATAATTGTTATTATGTATACGAAGTGTCCCATAAAAGAAGAACAGTTTATTTCCTTAAATATTGCGATAAGATATATACTTCCAATAGAACCGGCCTTCTCTTCAAAGAGGTATGGGTGCAAGAAGTCATTTGGAGTCCTAATTATTTTGTAAAGCAAAATAAATAAATAAAATAAAAAATACAAATATGAACATATAATATAATGCATATTTATTTAATGCGTGATTGTTTTTGCTAATGCATGAATTACTTCGGAAAAATTGCAATTTTTTGCAATTTTTGATGCTTAATATAGCAAGTGAATCTAAGTGTTCTGAACACATGCTTGAACGAAGATAATTCTTTTTTAATTTTAATTTGCTGAAAGAGCGCTCAACACTTGATGTAATAACTGGCAACGTATAGAAAAGTTTTAACACAATTAATATATTTAGAAATAACTCATTATAATCATTATTTAGTATGAATTGCAATATGTCCTATACGTCATTTGCATCTCTTTCATTAAAAATCAAATCCCGTAACAAACAAATTTCTTGGATTAAGTTTTCATTTACATCTGTGTTATAAAACTTTACAAAGTTTTTGGAACATTTCTCTAATTTATATTTTGTGTCTTGTGACAAAACCTGACGACAGCTACTCAAACATCTTCGATAGCTTTTAATCTATCACTTAGAATACATTTCAATTTTTCTGGCATCATTGTGGTTCCTAAGGGTTTAAGACTGAAATCATGTATAAATCTTAAAGAATAAATGTAGGAAGAATGTATATAAATTATTTATATAATCATTTTTCAAAATATTAAGTTTTTTCATGTACAAAACAGATTCCCAATTAAAGATGTGTTTAACAGAAAATGAAAAAAGCTACAAAATACTAATTATATTTAATACATTCTATATTATTAAATTTTAACAAAATGAATAATTGCATTTCACTTTCTAGGTTTTGAGCATTATTTGTGCCACTTGAAACTTCAATTTAGTTTCTAGATACTTTTTATAGTAAGACACAGTAATTAAAGTTTCGGTAAGACTTAAGATTAATGTTCAGTTACTTGCAAAACATGACAAAATTGTGCAAACTTTCTGAAAAATCGTCAATAGTCAATCAAATAAGAATGGGTTGACGGTGTGCCTAGCCACAATTTGTAATAGCTCAAAAATATAATTTATAGTTTATACATAATAGTTTAAGTATCATTTTATAGTTTACACTTATAATAGTTTAATAAAAAATTCGAACTCCATATTTTGATGAATCAGCACGTTTTAGATGTCCTAGAATCTCAGAAACTTATATTTTTAAGTGTAATCATGCTTATGAGTGAACACAATTATTCGAAAGCGTTTTAAGCTTGATGGATGAAATTTTGCATATAGTCTCTACTTCAGATATTTAAATTTCTATCAAATTTTGAATGAAGGGCATTCAGAGGAAATTTTTCAAATCGGTGGTCCGAAAGTAATTTAACACGATAGCAGCAAACCGGAGAAAGCTAAATGTGTAATACTTGATGTACAGATTTAACATCTGATGATGTCTTGTCCGCGTTACAACGGAAAGAGGGGTCCACTAGCTTCTCAGGGTAAAGACTCCTGAATACCCAAGGGCAGAAGTCAGGCTTCCACTTCGTATGAAGATGACACTCACACACTCGCTTGCAAAACCCCCTTTTTACAGGGGGCTCATTCACACACCTTGCAGATAGAACACAAAGGGAAGAACAACCATGCCCGAACCAGGACTCTAACCCGGGACGCCCAGATCACAGGGAAGACACGCTACCCCTAGGCCAGTATGCCGGCGATTTAACATCTAATGTATTTCAAATTTGGATTGACCGTCAGTCGATCAGCTCTTTCACAAGCGTGTAAACGTAGTAACAGCGACTTAATCTGATAATTGATCTTATCATTAAAATAGTTTGGTATAGAATTTTTAGTTTCATTTGGTTGACAAATGAGCGTGCAAAATGCATATTCGATTTTCTTCATTATTCTAGGAAGCATGAAACGCTCATGTAAGGGATTTTAAAAATTGGTGCTTCTTGAATTGATGTTTTTTTTCTGCATTAGTCTTGAATTTTTCTTTCAGCATATTTTAGCGCATTTCTTCTTTTTTTCTTTCGCTTTTCTTTTACCTCTCACTTTGGTTAACTAATTATTACACTAATATGAGATGGCAATATACCTCAAATACAGCAAAGAGCAGAAACGTATTTCTTAACATATTAAGTAAAAAGGAAATTTGTTTTCAAATTTTACTCAACACATTTTTTACAAATTTTAATCAATTTCAATCTTGATCGATTGTATTCATTTTAATTCTCTCATGAAAAATCTAGTTAATATTCGAAAAAATATATAAATTAAAACCCACATTATTGAATTAAATATTAATCCCCCTCTTTGCTTTCCTCTAGTATTCTATACTTGATTATTACATTTTTTTCCATTGTTAACTTAGTAATAATCATTGGTTATATTTCAATTGTTATTGGATGCAGAAGGTTTCAACAATCACTCTTATTATTGTTGTTAGCAGAAATATTACTGTTTAATGTTAAACAAACGCACAAAATACAAACAATTTAATAGATGAAACAATGAATTCACCTTCTGCTGCTCTGTTAAGAATCATTTCTCTTTTTGCAACTGATCGTTGTGTTACTTTTTTTTTGCTGAGCTATGCTTGGTGCGTTTTGTGAACATTTCAATGAGGCTACTGCCATTGTTGGATGGATCGTCCTATGGACGATCTTGGAACTGTTGAAATATTACATGTTCCCCCACTTACCCTCAATCGGAGATATGTTTTTCGATCCCGATTTGGATCAAGATGTTGATGCACCATCTGATCCACCTGCGACTAGAGTAGAATCCGTCCCAGTGGTTCGCTCCTACACGGTATTTAGGATATGCCAGGCGTTAGAACTTCCAGCGAAACTGGCTCCATCTGCAACCCAGAAGTCTGATATCCCTGTTGTGGAATCCTATATGGTCTACAAGCTGTGTTCTGCTCTGGGTTTGCCTGCACGGATGGCTCCTGTCGGAGTGCCAGTTGTAGAATCCTTTGCGATCTACCAGTTCTGCTTAGCCTTGGATATTCCAGTGAGATACCGGTCGCAGAAGGACGCAGTTTAACATCAATACTGTCGTCAGCTGCCCGATGCAGTTTTCAGATCAGAACTGTCTTCGGATGCAGCGATGGAGGGTGGGTGGGCGGGGAACAAAAGTAGCCCACCTCCACGTGGTGTTCCCTGGGCAACGGTGCAGTTCTTTGGAACTGCATCGGCTAAGAGGCTACTCAAGTATGAAACAAATTATGAACTTTTTATTTAGTTTGACAAAACTACACACCTAATTTTTGATTTTGCATTTTAGTGCCCCAAAATTTCATTACAAGCAACAAATTCAGAACATGCAGAACCTGTAATTATGGTAGCAACAACTGCAATATTTTTTAGATATACGTAAGAATTACAATTTTTATCCTAAATAAAATTAAAAAAAGAATTTATAATATGTATTTGACAAAAATTTGTTGTAGAACTCACACATACAGAAAATCAGTAGCGTTAAAAATCATAAATCTGATGAAGGAATCTTATAATGACTTGAATTTGAAAAATTATAGGGACAACAATTTACAAATTCATAACATAATTCGTCGCCATATATTTATAGCCGGTTATGACAAAGTAGATTAAAGGGATTATGGTCAGAGCCGGCCTTCTCTTCAAAAACGCCTGGGCACAAGAGGTCTTTTGAAGCCCTAATTTTTTTTGTAAGGGAAAAAAAATCATCTGAACATATATTATTAATATATATTTATTTAATGCGAGATTTTTTTTGCTAATACATCAATTACTTCGGAACAATTACAATTTTTTTTTTTGCAATTTCTTTTTTGATGTTTAATAAGCATTTAAGCGTTCTGAACACATGCTTGACCGAAGATAATTCTTTTTTATTTTTAATTTTCTGAAAGAGCGCTCAGCACTTGCTGTAGTAACTGGCAACGAAAAGAAAAGTTTTAACACAGTTAATACATTTAGAAATAACTCATTATAATTATTATTTAATATGAATTGCAATATATCTTGTTATTTACATCTCTTTCATTCAAAATCAAATCCCGTAACAAACACATTTCTTGGATTCGGTTTTCATCTACATCTGTGTTATAAAACTTAACAAAGTTTTTGGAACGTTTCTCTAATTCATATTTTTCTAAAGTTGTTATATCAGTGATTAATTTGAAATCAGAAATACTATTTAGTATACTTTTAAACCCATCTTTTATTTGTACAATAACAGTATCAGTTACAGATTTAAAAAAAAATAACATATACATTTCTCTACCGGCATTTTTTTTATAACATAACATAAACATAATAATAATTCGGAACCTAATCTTTCCCTTTTTCGAATTCGTTTTTCACAAAAATGTTCAAATTATGTGCTAGCAATTTTGCTTCGTCGAAATTTTGGATTTCAGTTTTAATTTTATTGACTAAATTGAAAGCCGAGTCAAGAACAATTGTTTCTGCTTGAAATAGTTTATTGATAGCGTTAATTTTGGAAAATATTGCAAACAGTACAATTAAACATAAAATAAATGATAATTCTTGCACCTAATAAACTTTTAGTTTCGGATACCGCTGTATTATCGTTACTTACATGATTTAAACATCAACAAATTCTTCTAGGGCATTACAAGTTTGTTCAAACTGTATATACACTGCTTTCACCTAATGTATTTTGGCTTCCCAACCAGTGTCACATAATAGTTTAAGAGTAATGTTTAAATGCTTTGCAGAATTTCCCATATTTTCCCATTACAGAAAATGAGCAATATAAACGTTATAATATCCCAAAAAAGTCTTTTTACTAAATACACGGCTGGAAGCGGCATCACAAATTAATAAATTAAAGGACTGTGATGGGCAAGAAACATAAATTGCATGCGGATTTAGAGAAATTATTCTAGATTTCACTCCTTTATATTTCCCTTTCATGTTACTACCGCTGTCATATGTTTGCCCTCTACAATTCATAATATCTAAATCAAGCTCAGTAAGTCTTTTCAATAGAGTTTTTGTTAATCCTTCTCCAGTTACATCAGTTGCTTAAATAAACCCTATACTGTTTGTTTCAGCATTCTGTGACGACCATTTTTCGACGATTCTATCTCATTAAGGGGAGAGACGCTGAAGTATGAGCTCATTTTCGGAATTCGTCGTCATTCTTTGACCTTGATTTTCACCCTATTTGAAACTTTTTTGTTCAATTTTTTTTCACGTGCATATGAATATCGCGTCGTTTCTAACCGTATTATTTTAATTCAGTTTGCGAGTAATCCGAGTTTATTTTATTGTTAAATATCAATATCCCGATCCTTTCATTTTTCCTCCCCCCCTATTTTGACGAATTAATCCCATCCTGCGTAAAAGCGCGGATGATTTTAAAATCCTATGCCAAACAATAAATGACTCTTTTATAGTTAACCTTTTCTCTTCAAATTTTACATACATAATAATGATTGAAGTTTGTTTCCTGAAGGGGAATATCAGGAGTACAGTACCTTTGAATATTATAATACATGGCTGCTTTTATATCATGTTTCATTTTGTTAAGGATTTCATTTGCTAATGCAGAGATTATTTGTTCTTTTGAACTATGTGCTAAATGATGCACAATTCTATTTTTCAAATTTATTATTTTGTTTATATGATCCATTAATACAGGGTCGTATTTACTTAATAATTCGACCAAACATAAAAAATATCCATTATTAGGCCATACTTTTATTTCGCGATTTCCTCTAAGTGAAAGATTAGAAAAATAGAACAATTTAAATTGATTTGTTTTACGAGTAGTTGAACTTTAAATTTAGTCATTTTAGTAATTCTTTCCAAGCAATAAACGAATTAAAATGACAGCTAGAACGCTCATGATCTTGGATTACAATTGACAGTTTTTTCCAGTTATTATAGCTATTTTTAAATCATGTAATTTGGTCATCTCTTCTTCTTTTGGAAAGCAGTATACAATAAAACATAACACGGAGTCTTGCATTTTTGAATAAATTAACCATCTGCGAAGTTGGGTTTCACCATTTGACATTTTTTAAAAGTAGTACGTAGTGGAAAATGCAATTTTTAGCAAAAAATTCCTTTGTTGTACAGGTCTACTTTAATACAAAACATTCTAAATTTATCAATGATAATACTTGGCTATACACCAGGATCATTTATACTCTCTTTATCGTATTTGTTATTGTCATTTCCGTCTTTATTTTCTGATTCGGTCATATTTGTATAAACACACGGTTCTTCAACAAATTTCACCGTTTCAACATTTTCAATGCAAGATTTTGTAGTTGGAGTAGACATTTCTTTCCAAGTTGAAGTTTGAATTGTAATTTCTGAAATTGAAGCAATTTCTTTTCTAGAATTAATTCGAAGCCAAGAAAAGTAATCTACTTGTGACTTCTGGTCACAAGTAGTTTAGCTTTTCTTCGTTTTTCTTTTCTGATAATTTCTTTTTTTGACATTCAGAGTGATATTTCATTGGCATGGAGATGGTTATATATGACTGTATTAAGGAATTTATAGAATGAATTATCAAATTAATATATGCTATACTGTACGCTATTACCTAGTAAGTGAAATAAGTAATATTAATATTTGCAGACTTGCACTAGACTATAATATATATTGCAATATTTCCAAATCCGTCGATTGCTTCATTTAAACTTCCTTAATTCTTCTTATTCCGGTCGTGGCCGGTGAAGAAGTAATCCAGTGTGCATTGCTAGGAGTTGATCGTTTAATTTATCTTCGTTTTACTTTTAGTTTCAACAACTTAATATAAACAAATATGCACATATGCATACACAAAATATATTACATTAGATGTAGAAAAAAGTAGATAGTGGATGATTTACAAGTCCATTTGAACCCAGCCTCATCATCGACTTCTAGGAGCCGCATGAGCTCAGAAGTCGCTCCGCTCTATCTTAATATGCCCGAATGGGATCTCCTTATTCATAAATGTCCCCCCCCCTTTTATAGGTATCACTGCGATCGTTGCCCAATAACAGCGTAAGTCGAAGCTCAGCCAGCCACGTGGAAACAAACGTAAAATTTCAGTATGAGTAAACTCTATTATTGTTCAGAACACTATTTTAATTTTTGATCACAGCGGGGCCTTTAATCGTGGGGTGCCGGTGCACAGCACCCCCCAGATTGCCGGCCTTGACTAGAGCGTTCATGATCCTGGATTACATTTGACAGCTTTCTCCAGTTATTATAATCATCTATAAATCGTGTAGTTTGGTCATTTCCTCTTGTTTTGGAAAACAGTATCCAAACACACACACACACACGCTCGCGCTCACACGCACACGCACGCACACACACACACACACACACACACACACACACACACACACACACACAAACAAACAAACAAAAACACGGATTCTTGCGTCTTTGAATAAATTAAATAGCTGCGAAGTTGAGTTTCACCATTTGGCATCTTTTAAAGTAATATGTAGTGGAAAACGATCTACCTTCAGCATTTTTAGCAAAAATTCCTTTGTGTTTCACAGGTCCGATTTTAACACAAAAGATTCTAAATTTATCAGTTATAATATTTGGCCGTAAACCAGGATCATTTATACTCTCTTGATCATATTTGTTATTGTCGTTTTCATCATTATTTTCTGATTCGGTCACATGTGTGTAAACATACGGTTCTTCAACAAATTTCTCCGTTTCAACATTTTCATTGCTAGACTGTGTACTTTGCGCGGAACTTTCTTCAAAGTTGAAGTTTGAATTGTAATTCTGAAGTAGAAGCAAATTCTTTGTAGAATTACTTCGCAGCCAAGAAAACAGATCTGCTTGTGACTTCTTGAAGTTTAGCTTTTCTTCTATTTTCTTTTCTGATAATTTTCTTTCTTGACACCCAGAGGGATATTTCTTGTCGTGGACATGGTTATATCTAACAGTATTAAACAGTTTATAGAATGAATTATCAAATTATTATATGCTATACAAGCTATTACCTAGTAGGCGGGCTACATGATTGTAAATCTATTTGCCTTATGTTAACAATATTTTGCACACTTGCACAAGACTATAATATGTACTATGAACTTCTTATATATCCAAATCCCCCGACTGCTACATCTAAACTTCTTCCTTAATTATTTTCATTCCGGTCGTGGCCGGTGAAGCTTTAATGCAATGTGCATTGCTAGGAATTGATCGTTTAATTTATCTTCGTTTTACTTTTAGTTTGAGCAACTTAATATAAACAAACATAATGGATGCACGCATAAAAAATATTAAATTGAATGCAGAAAAAAGTATATAGGTGATGATTTACAAGTCCATTTGAACACAGCCTTAGCCTCGAATTCTGCTGCCGCTAGCCCCCAGAAGTCACGCCGCTCTGTCTTAACATGTCTGAAGGGGATTTCTTTATTCATAAATCAACTTCCTCCCCCCCTTTTATAGGTATTACTGCGATCATTGCGCAATAACGGCGTCAGTCGAAGCTCAGCCAACCACGTGGAAACAAACATATATACCTTTCAGTACGTGTAAATTCTATTATTGTTCAGAACACTATATCTGTTCTTAATCACAGTGCCCTCCCGATCAGTCGCGAGGCCCAGGAGTATAGCAGTCCCCAGATGGCCGGCTCTGACTTCCAATTGCAAAGTCTCATCAAATAAGAAAGACAAATACATAAAAATATTTTGGCTTCTGTAAAGGATGGTAGTATAAAAAAATTACAAGAATTACATTTTTATTCTTTTTTATTTATCAGTAAAATGCTTTTCTTATCGAAAAGGATAAAGGCTTCTATGCTTCTATATGAAAAATTTGCTGAGATATTAAAAAATAAATTTATTGACTTAGATCATTTTTTCAATATACTGTGTAAATTTTATTGAATTTGTAAAGAATATGGATAGAGGAAACAGAAGATAGAGGGAATTTCTCCTCTATCTTCTATTATTTAAAATAAGGGAAAAATATTGTTAATTACTAAAAATAATAAAATTAATTAAATATTGAAAAAATCGAAATCTTTCCATTTCTTAATGGTAACAAAGTATTTCACAAGAAATGCTTTTATATTATATTAAAATTCAAAATTTTATCTTTTCATTGATACTAATTTCTTTTCGGAAATTTTTCCTTTAATTTTCATTTGTTTTCAGAATTTTACAAATATTTGAATAGATGCAGACGATTTTGAAATAATGAAATTTTTGAAACATCTCTATTTTATTTTAACATTTCAGTTTCTTTTCAAATGTTTTTTTCAGCAAAATTAGCTAAAAAACATTTATGTTAAAATTTGTTTTAATTCTAGAGCTTATTTAATAGAGCTTATTTCTAGAGCGTATATAAAAAAATTATTACTGTAAAGCCTTTTGTCAACTTTATTTACGTTTTCTGTAAAGTAATACATAATTAATATTTTAAGTAAAAATATAGCATATAGAATTTGAAAAAAAAACTGCCGGAAGGTTTTAAAAATTGTCTGTCTCAACTGATATTCCCATTTTAATTAAAAATGTTTTAGACGGTAAAAACTTTTGAGCATTCTAATATTTTATGTAAAAGTAGTTTTTACATTAAAAATAGTTGGCATGAAAGTGTCTCATTCCGTATAACGTCTGGTGTAGCAGTTTAAAATAATTCTTATCCAAAAAAAAATTTGAAAATATATTTATGAACTTATGATGTGTTGATTCTAGTAATTGACACTTATACACGTTTTCAACCACATTGTCTCTAATTGTGTGAAAGCGTTAGAAATTTAATTCTGGAATAATTAAAAATTAATATTCCTTTATTTTATTCAGCTTCCTAAAATAGGAATATTAAAAAAAGAAACTGACTGGATTTGATTTTCTCCCTTGACAAATTGGATTGATCGATCTACTCAAAGGATAATGGAACAATGTTTAATTTTAAAAGTTGATTTTTGTATTGATTGATATTTTGGATAAATCAATTATTGGTATAATGATGCCTTTCTCTGAAGTGGTACATTAGAGATGGTAATAAACCATTTCTGATTAATTTTTCATTGGTGTAGAATTTTTTATTACGAAAATAGAATAGGATAATGAATTAATTCGATTTAAATAAGTCAAGCAGAATTTGACTAAAGAGAAATTTAGGTATTGGTAGAATTTTATCATAACTGCCTTCCGATTCTGATTTTCTTTAACACTAGTTTGCTTGATGATAAAACTAATTCGATTTCTTGGCGAAATAAATCGCATCTGAAGCAACATGATATCTGAAACAGAAATGTTTTTGAAGGATCGCATATTTTTGGACTGTGGCCAGATGACGAGGACGAAATATGGAACCATATCTATCTTTCAAAATTGTTCGTCATATCAGTGGAAGGACGTTTTATCTTCGATATTAAATTTTAAACCAATCATTCACAATCACATCTTGCCTTGGAAAACCTATCCACGCTGAAATTGAGAGCAAATGTGAAAACCCGTCAGAATTGGCAGATCGGATATTCTTATTTCCGAGACCCCGATTTTTAAAATGGAATCTTCTGGTCCATGAATAAGGAAAGTCGGGGAATGAGGTGTGGAATGGATTCAAGAGGGTGAAAGCCTAGATGCATGGAATGTAATATTTAGAATACATTTTTACTGAAGGGGGGGATGCTATTAGTAATAGAAGTTGTGTGGTATGGAATGGTCATGGACAAACATGTTGTAAACTCATGGTGCTATAGAGTGCCGAACTTGCAAACTTCAAGTCTGAAAGGCGAAATTCTCCACAATTCCATTGTCACACTTACATTTTCATGGATAAAATATTCAAGGAACTTTTTAACTGATAAGAAATTGAAACGTTTTCGTTAATGGAAATCAACAATATTTGAGTTATAAATAAAGAAAATTATTTTTTGAATTTAAGTACAATATTTGATTAAAAATTTATCATATATAGAATGAATGAGTTGATTCATTATAGTAGCTTAAAAATAGTAGCCTCTTAGTTTTTTTTTTATTAGATAACAAATGAAACTCTGTCCCGCAATTACCTTCTACGTCATAACCACAAACGCTAGGGTCAGAAGAAAGATTTCTGAGTGAAGTCCTCCAAAATTAAAATCATATGTGAGTATTTATTTCAGATTCTTGCAACATGTTAAATTAAAATAAATATTTAAAAAATATTGAGAGTCATGTACTAATTCGAAAATCTGAAAAGTGCATGATACTATTCATTATAAATATACTTTTAGAAGCATATCAGTCCGAGTAATAAATAAGTAAATAAACTGTTGCATATTTATAGATAGATGCATAGCACTTATAAACATAGCATTAT
>JAPMOR010077483.1:27461-44623 GCA_026543865.1 Argiope aurantia
ACGTACATACTATGATATATACGTACTATGATATGATATGATATATAAGTACATACTATGATATATACGTAAATGCATTATATTTAATAGCCTTACATTTGTTCATTTCAACCTGCATATGAATTTTCTCAGATAGTTCCAAATTTGACGTCATTATAGTGCCACTGGAAGCATATCTATGCCATCAATCCGTTTTCTGATTGCGAGCTTTCTTTCCTGGTGCTAACCTCTTTCTTATTCCTCAAGCAGACAAATTAGATAACAAGAAGAATCTTTGATGAAAAAGATGAAAATCATGCGATTAAATATTTGACAAAAGTGTGAACCAAATTTGGCAACAGTAGAAAACATTACTGAAACAGTACATTTAAAAAGTTAAAAAAATTCAAAAGTAGCAGCATAACAATTAAGTTAATATCAGAATTTTTTAAAAATTTAATAAATATCATCAATTTTTGTTATTTAATTAATATCATAATTTTTTAAAATTTAGTTAATATTATAATATATGTTTAATTCAATTAATATTAATGTGAAATTTAATTAATATTTTTTTAATTGAATTAATATTATAAAAATTTTAAATTTTTAAACTTTGCAAAAGAATTTCTTCGCAATAATGTTTTTGGAAGTGATTATGGGATAACAACTAAATCACTCATAATTTTTGACTAATTAAAAATTTATTTAAAGTTTCAAAATATCTCTCACGTTCGATTTCTGCCTTTCTAAATACATATGTGCCAAATTTGTTAGCGCTAAGTCAATTGTTCTGGTCTGTATATCCTATCATCCCATTCTCAGTAGTTATTTTTTATTTATTATTTTGATTTCTAGAGAATTACAGTTGCATGATGATGGCTTAAAAACAGTATTTTGGTGGATGAATAAATTTATTGAGAAATTTAACTGTTCAAATTGAGGAAAATGCGTCAAAAGTTTTGAATTGACTGACAAAGCTATTTTTATCAATCGAGTTTTATCAAAAGCTGATGAAAATTGTTTTGATCTTTATTTTATAAAAATTACAGCATGAGAAAAATAAAAGTAAGTTTATTTTGAATTGGATGTGGAAAGAGCCTTATTACCTAGGTACTTTTACTTAGTTTGATATAGAAGAAATGTACCATTGGCGCGGTAGTTGGGGAGAAAAAAAGAGTTTATTATTTTCACTTAAGCTAAAAATTGAAGTAGTTCTTCAAATGCAATTTAAATTTCAGAAGACGATATGGATGTTTTAGTGAGGGTTTATGTCCATTTAGTAATAGAGTAAGGAAAGACATATTTTACATTGCAGTAGGCATAGTTTCCAATATATTTGACGATTTGTAATTATAATTATCATCGGATGCTGCCGTGAATTTTTTTCAAAAATTAATTACTAGATAGCACTTATAACATGCATTAAAACTCTTTTGAAAATTATTAGATTAAAAGATAATCATGTTTGGAAAATATTAAAACATTTCCGTGACTTTGGGAAAGTAACATTATACAGAATTTTAGAATTTTTGTTCATTAGAAAGTGGGTAAAATATCAAATACAAAATTCTGTCTTCAAGAACCTGAAAAGGTCTAGAAAATAAAAACGTGTGAAAGTTAAATTCATTAAATTCATTAAATCAATTCGTAATATGGTCTAATTGATCTGCAAATACTTTTTAAAAATAAGGATTTTTATTTGTTTTGCAATAATATCCAGAAAATACATTATATTAGTTAAATTTTCTCTTTTGAAATTATAAATAGCCGAGAATTTTATTAAAATTTAAGGATATTAAGAAAGTTTTTTAAAAAAATGAATTAAAATCGTTTTATTCTCAAAGTTTTATTTGAAGTTCTTATCATTTTATTTCATAAAACCCTTATCTCATGGGAGATAAGGGTTTTATGTTCGAAAAATATAAATAACATGAGCAATTTTTAGAAAGAGATGGTTTCGATTTGGAAGAAAAAAAATAGCCGTTAACATCATTTTCAAATCAGGGATTTCGAAATTCTATAACAAATTGAAGTTCTCAAATATCATACTTAAATTTGAGATTTGATTACGAATTTAAAAAAAGCAGAGCGCCAGGAATTCCAAGTATTAGGGAAAAAACCAGTTTCAAAAGAGAAAATAATAATAATAAAAAGACTTGTATGTAGTTCAAAGAAAGGACAATGCATCTCTTTCTTGGAAAACATTGCGTTTTCATTTGAACATGCAATGTTACATTATTTATGCTATTTGTTTTACTATTTAAATAATCTACAAATTTTATGCATCTGTTGTTTGGCTGTCAGTAAAAAATCTTTCGCATTTTATGAAATACAATGTGACATTCTTGTTCAAACTATACTTGATTAATAAGGAATATCAGTTTTTTTGTTTAAACTTTGCTTTAATTTGGTTTATTAATTGTTGCTTTATTATTTTTCCCTGCCGGCGTCCTGGCATTGGGGTAGCGCGTCTTCTCCGTGATCTAGGCGTCCCGGTTCGGGCATGGTTGTCCTTCATTTGTTCTATCTGTGAGATGTGTGAATGTGCCCTCCTTTAAAAAGGGGCTGTGCAAGAGAATGTGATGCGTGAGTAGCAAAATCGTACTCTTGGCCCTAGTTGGCGCTATTAAAATAAGAGACGTTCCCTTTCGGTTTAAAATCGTTGATTTCAAATCAGCGGGCTTGCCTATGGCAAGTGCCATTGGAAACAACACAACTATTTCCCCCTAAACTAAGAATTACGATGTATTTTGTATAATTTAAAAATAATTGACATAGGGAAAATTATTGAAGAATTTCTACATATCTGACAATGCATTGAGGTAAAATTTCAAATTCGGGTTTTGTCATACTAAATAAATATGAAAATAATTTCGGAAAATTCTTTTCCAGATCATTTTTATTCATTATCAGCATTTGCAATAAAAATTTATAAAAAGAATTAAATTAATAAATATTATAAAATTCATTGATATTCACTTATATACTTATTTGATTCAAATGGGCAAGAAAAATAATTTTACAATAATTGTCTTGCGAAAATATATACGGATCTAATAAAATACCTTAACAGCATAAATCTCAATTTATAATAAAGTACATTATGAGTCTGCGTGTGTTAATATTCGGCAGAAAAAGCTGTGGTCAAAACCTACCAAATTTGGATAAGATATACTTTGAAGAGTGAGAATGTGCATCTCGGAGGGATGTTAAAAAATTAATTACAATTTTAACTAATTAAAACATAAACTGGATATGAAGTTCCTCTCAACAATTTTTGAAATAATATTGTGCAAGAAGTTTTTTTTTTTGAAGGGGGGCTATTTGGGGGAAGACTAAAAAAATTTCTTTTCAACTATGTCAGGGCTTTATCGAGTAAATATTTTCTGGTTTTAGATTTTTTTATGAAGATTAATATTTTTTAACAACTTTTAGTTAGTAGATTCATTTCAATGCTTCATAAAAAATTTAATCACGTGATTTTCTTTCATGGCTGAAATAAGGAAAGATTATGTTTATCATTTATGTAATTTGCGTGAAGAACCATAAAATGAAATCGCATTACCGAAGAAGGTAGTATTAATAGGAAATAGATAATTCAAATACTTAAGTTTTTAATATAACTATGACATCATGAGATTCGACATTATTAGGAAAGTTCTTGCACACAGTAAACAGGTACGAGGGAAAGTTTATTAAAATAGCGCAGCTTTAATGTCTGTCACATTTTGATACAGAAAAATGCATTGTTGATAAGTAACTAATGTATAAGAGATTTAATTAAATTTTGATTCAAATCATTATTGGAAAATAATTTTAGACTATAATAACAACATACTTTCATGCATACCAATACATTCAAATAAATATGAATTTTAAACATATATTTATCCATGAGGACTTTGGTCTAGTTTTAAAAAGAACTGAATCCAAAAGAAATTTAATATCAGAATAAAATTGTTTTTATGTATAAGATAGAATCTGTGCAGTCAGGAAAATTCGCCTGGTTGATAAACAATAAAAGTCCAAAAGTCTCCAAAAAGTCAAAGGAATGACTCTTTAATCTACCCAAAAATACGATGCACAAGTAGCGAAGAACAGATTAAGCGTACACAAAAGAGTAATTGCAATAAAAAGAGGCACATATACAAAAAAATTTACTATAAATAATCATATTACTCAGACTTTTCTCACTTATTCATTCGAGCTCATCTCAACTATTAACCTCTCTCTATTTGTTCTATTGACAGTTTGATGTTATCTTTCAGGTTTTTTAACTTCCATGGGATGACTTTCAGTATTCTAGAATAAATGCTTGAGCTGGAGTCATCGACGAAATTCTCGAATACTCTGGGTCCTTCATTGTTTTTCATTGTATTCTTCGCAACATGATATTAAAGTTTCTCTCTAAGGATTAGGATCATTGATCCATCATCCATTCTATTTCCATTGGAACTATCTTTATAACTACAGTAATGCACAAAATTGTAAACACTGTTGGTTTGAAAACCAAAAAAAAAAAAAAATGGTTCGGAAAATTGAATGTTTGTAACTGCGATAACATTTGCAACAGATAGAATAATTAAAAATTACACTAAATTGAATGAATTAAGTAGGCACAACAGTAATAGGTTAAATAGGTAGTAATTTATATGCGATATTCCATAAAATAGAATATAATTTTATTCATAGAACTGTTAGAATAGAACTGTTCCTTGGAGAATTTTGTAGCGGGAGGAAAAATGAATTCTGACACACTAAATAATTGCTTCTTCTTATTAAAAATCGGTTCGCTGCGTGGTTAGAAGCCAATATTAGAGATCCTAAATATGATATTGTCTCTGGGTATATTTAGTAGCATAATCCTGTTTTGTTGTACTCATGCCACAGAACTTGATTATGCCTTCACATAAATTAAAAAAAGATTTTTATTTTCCTAAAAATATTTCTGTCCAAGAAAATGGCAACTTCTGTAAAATTTGCTTCCATTTATCCTATTGACCCAATTTGCATTTTTTTTATTTTAAATAAAATAAATAATTGAAGATTCTTCTAGACCTATTAAGAGGGTGAAAGAAGACTAAAAGTGGAAGTATGTAACAATGTTTTTAAATGCTTTTCGTGTAAGGCATATTAAGTCAATCTAACTAAAAAGGCATTTAAAACATTTATTATATAAGAGGCATATAATGGCGAGAAAATATAATTTTTTAAAAATAAAAAGTAACCACCATATAAAACACCTTAATTAATTAATGAATGATTCCTTAATTAATGAAATTGTAATCACACTATAGCAATATTGTTTTGAAGAAAAGTATTGTTTGTTGCATTTTAATGAAATAATATGATTAACATATTTATCAACAAAATTGACCATATTTATGCTCTTATTAAAGATAAACATGTTTATATTAACTATTATTATTAAGCAAATATTTGTTTATCTCTATCTTGGAAATAAAAGTAACTAGGTCATTTGTACCAAATTCTTACAAATGTTCAGTTAACGCATATTTAATTTATATTGAAAAAAATTTGGCATTCTTTTAAACATTTCTAAATTTTCAAATTAAAGATGCAGAAAATAATTCATTACACTTATGAATAAAAGTATGAATAAACAGGTATGTTAATTTCCTGTTTTAATAAAAAATTCGACATAGTTTTCTAAACTTCTGAGATATTATATATTTATAAAGCAAATATTTATTAATATACTTTTCTGTTTAATAAAAATATCTCCATTAATTAGTCTAATACATGAAAAAAGCCCTAGTACGATAATTTAGCTTACAGCTGATCTATATTTAATTTCAAATATACTGCTTTATACAAATAGATGCCTCTTTTAAATGTGATGTAGTAAGTGATAATTTAAAGGAAAGACTAATTACTATTTATATAATAAATTGATTATTCAACAAATAAGGACGTTTTCAGTTAGTTTCCTTTTAAGTTCACGTTTTTCTAACTATTTTCTATTTTTGAGTTGAATACGCTAATAAATTGCTGATTTAGTTTAGTTATATTAACGTCCAATTTGAAGCAACACTTGGGGTATTTTGAGACGGACCTCGTAATTTTGAACCGCTGTAAGATGACGAGAACGACACTTGAGCTGGCATCTCCCTCTCCACACCACAGCACACCAGCGGGAGGACGTTTGGTCAGGACGAATTTAACGTGCAACAGACTCCCTTACACGATGGTTCTTCGGTGAAGTCGGTAAATAATTAGAATATATGAGTTATAGAAATTGAGAGAATAAGTAAATGATGAACAATGAAACTCTCAATAAAATAAATTTATTTGGTAGAATAAATTGGCCGATCAAAACAATAAATAAAAGAAAAGAGTTTCAATAAGCCGAATTGACTTCATTTGTTGAAAATATTTTTATTTGATGAATGTATAGTTATATATTAACCTTTAATCACTCTTACATAAATTTAAATTAAGAACCTGATTGCTAATATAAATGAAAAAAATTAAAATATTTCTTTCCATATGATATAAAAATTATAATTTTATATGTCGCAGTAACTTAACAAAAAAAGTCGATCTATTTTGATTTATTTTTTATTTTTTAAATTACACTACTGCTTCTATAGAAAAGAAGGGGAAAAAAATACAGAAAAAATAACTGAAATGTCAAAGTTACTGATACATTTATACTTTGTATCCAACTGTACTCTTTACTTGGATATGCTATTAATAACTTATTTCCAATCGTGGATTATTAGCCATGCTCTTCTTAAAACACATGTATGGAATTAATTAAACGACGGTTGAAATATTGCTTTGAATTTTTCAGAACCTGGCATATATGCTCCAGAACATTTATTAATTCATTACCAAAAGTTACTAAAGCATAAATAACCAGTTTGGTTAAAAGTAGCTTATTCATTTGGAATAAAAAAAATGGATGCCTTTTTAACTCTAGGGGGTAAAACCCACCAGCTGTGATAAATTACCGTTAGGCATGACATTTACAGTGAAACATATATTTGGAATAATTTATTGATTATTTTTGTTCTGAATTTTGTCTAAATTATTACTATTATTCAATTTAACCTCCAAATCACTAAATAAATAAATTTTAATGTGAACGCTATATATAATTTAATAAGTGAATTAAAGTTATGTTTGAAGTAAAAAAATTAGACAAAATTATAAGCAGCACACCATAAAATATAAAACAATCTTAGCCAATGGAATTAGTTTAATTAAATAAGCTCTTTCATTTTGTGTGATATTTGAAATATGTTTTATCGTCTGCCAATAATTTATTTAATTTATTGTTATGAATTATTTTTACTTTTCCTAAAGGAATTCTTTAAAGATTATTAAAGATTTAAAGAAAGTATTTTAATTAAAAATGACTTTAAATATTTTGGCATTTCAAACGACTTACGATTTAAAAACAATTAATATTATGAACATTTGCGGAAAAAGTAGACAATTAATATTTTACTCTAACAATAATTAATGTAGCTTTTCATTTAGGATATAGAAAAGGCATCATATATGTTTTAGCACTCAATTTGTTTTCAGTAAGCAAAATTTCAATGCCGTGGTAAATATATTGATATGCTAATGATCCTATTTTAAATATGTTGTTTAATCACACAAAATATTGAGCCAAAACATGAATAATTTATTATTAATAATAAAAAAATTAGGTTAAAATATTTATAATAACGGTGAAATTGATTTATTTTTCGGAAAAGCAAAGAAACTATTGCAGTAGATTATGCATGATAATATTTATAAAAAATTATTAAAATTAGGAAGAAAAAATTACACAAAATTGTATGTATCATTGAAAAGTAATTTTTTTTTTGGATTTTATAATGGAACAAGTGTAATTATAGTGCAATAATATTTTCGGAAAATATCACTGAAAAAGTCCAAAATATAGATTAATTTTAATTAATTTGGAAAATATTAGCATGGAGTTTTATATTCCGAATAACAAAGCATAACTGTGCTAAATTTGATAGATAGAGGCATATCCTATGGAACTCTAAAAGAGACATACCCATCTGGTCATATGCACATTATCTTATATTTTTAATCTCCAAAATATTTATGTAGAAACTGTTCTACTGATTAGCGTGATAGTGCTTGATGTATCAACATTCACATTTAATTTAGTATTTATCTCAAAAATTATTATTTTTAATATTTATCATGAAATCTACTTTATAAATGATTAAAATAATTGAAATCAACTGTCAGTGATAAAAACAAATACTTACCGTTATTGATCTAAACTAGGCTCAAGTTTACATTGCCTTTTAAATTTATCATTTAAACAAAAATATTTTTCCACAAATTAAGTGATTCAAAATGGATATTTTAAGCACGTTTATTTAACTTCATTTATTTCATATTTTAAAGTCGAAATTGATAAAAAATTTTGCAATCATTTTCTAATGTGTTAAAATTTTGAAATTTTGGCCTCGAAGAATCTACTCCTTATAATTCTTTTGATTATTTAAGAACTTAGATAAATTAAGACTTAAATTCGCAACAATATCGTCTTAAATTTTGGAATCATCTTAATTTTTGATGCTGAAAACCGGAGTTTGCCTAATTGTTCCGGGGCCTTCTCTATCCGTCTTCGGGAACTGTAAAGAGCCGTCAGTCTCTGGTGGAGACAGTCGTGTATTGAATCTGGGAGAGTCAACGGCGAATAGTTGGATCAGTCCAGCGAAGAGCAAGTGTTGTGTGGAGCTCGATTGCTGAATTGAGCTGTGTGCCTAGTTCTGACATTTAAGCAGTATCGAGTTATTCTAAGCAGCATTCTGAAGTCGTGTGAGGAGTGGCCAGTCGTGTAGTAATGATTTGGGAATTGGGTGCAGCTAAAGCGAGGAGACAGTGGAGAATTGCAGGCGTTTGGAGAGACAGTAGAGAGAGTGCGAAGATTCTCTCCTCCTGCTGAACTCTGTCTGGCCGTTTTGTGTGCTGTGGTTGTTATTATTACCGATTATTATTTGTATGCTACTGTTTGTTATAGTGTGCTGCTGTGTGTTGCCTGTGTACGTCTCGGCTGTATATTTGTTGTGTTAATAAAGTCGCCGTAAAGCATTATTTCTTCATCGATTAACAAATCGTCGATAAACATCGATTAACAAATATATATATATATATATATATATATATATATTAAAGATATAAACACTGAAGCCTTTAGGTAACCGGAAAAAAAAGAGATAATATATAGTCCCAGATATTAATACACTTAATATAAATTGCAAGAGATTTAGCATCTTGTATATCTTCATTTCAAAAGCTTGTACTTATCTCTATGTAATATTAATACACAATTTTTATTCCGTGTTTATGTTCATAAGAACTTCCATATAAAAATTGAGAAAATAATGTTAAGTGCGAGACAATAATATAACACTGACAAAAATTAATTTATATAGAAACAAGAGCTAAAGATAATGCATTTATGCTGCTAAGTTCCTATACAGAGAGAAACGTGACGATCCAAATCTATTCAAAGACGATTTCTGTTGCTGGGATGAGGGCTTGTCCTTAATTGCTTCAGCATCTCTTTAAACGAGCCCCAAGACAACAACACTAGAATGATTATTCTTCCGTTACAATGAAACACTTATCCTTTCATTCTGTTTTGAATAACACTTCTCTCGATTTTATGTGGCTAGATATCGCTCATTATTCTTTAAATATTTGCATCTGGAGGAATATCAATGATTTAGAAGCCGCAATATCCTTTCTTCAACAATTTTTTTTGGTAATGGGTCGGCTATAAGCATGATTGTATTGTATTGCAGGACAATAATAATCTAAGGGTTTTCAGCATATAAATTATTAATTCATTTTATGTAATATTTAAATCCATCGACAATCTAAAGATTGTTTTTTCAGCTATTATAGTCTTTAGGGGAATGTAATGAAAAATGAGAAATTTCTCTTCTAAAAAAATAAAAACTGTTTGAAGGGTTGCATTTCAACACAATCCAAAATTTCCTTCGGCTGCTCATGCGCAGTAACGAGACATAATATTATTATGATAGTTAGTTTAGATTGGTTATATTAACGTCCTGTTTGAAGCAACACTAGGGCTATTTTGGGACGGACCTCGTAATTTTGAACCGCGGTCAGATGACGAGGACAATGCCTGAGCTGGCACCCCCCTCTCCACACCACACCACACCACACCAGGGGGAGGATGTTTGGTCAGGACGGATTTAACGTGCAACAGACCCCCTTACACGACGGTTCTTCGGTGGAGTCGGGTCTCGAACCTGAAACCGTCCGGTTCCGAAGCCGAGACCTTACCACCAGGCCACCGCGGCCCCAATATTGTTATGATAGGATTTGAAAGGAAGAAAATTGTGCAGTTTCAATAATATAAGAAATAACACTTTGGAAGATTTCTAGTTGCAGAAAATAATTCACTTTTACAAAATTTGAAGGAAAATTAGTGATTTATAAAAATTAGTTCAAGATTAGTATGTTGAACATTTTCCTGTAATTAAGACAGTTAATATTTCCATATATAATTCGTTATTCTAATATTTCATTTCAAGAATTTTATTATTCGTCACTTTCAAAATTCTTTATAAGGGAGAATAAAGACATAGGGAAAACATAAAGAATTTTTTTCTTTTTAAATAAAAAATTGAAATTAAAATAAATCTAAATTTATTAACTGCTTAGCTATTTTCTTTGTTAAACATTTACAGACATAATTTAAAAATCTAATCATTTTAAAATTAGTTATTAATGAAATTTTTCAAAGGTAATTTTAAAAAGATAAAATTTTGTTTAGCAGTAATGCATCATTTTAGAAATATTTTATACAGGTTACATTGGAACAATCCATAACTTTCGCGGATAACAAGGTCATGCTATGACTACAGAATCTCTTTATTTCTATTAACCTAGGATTTATTTTGCTCTTCTCAATTCTACAAAAGATGCCAAGATTTCGCGACACTTAATGAAACATAAGACGTCAAGATTACACCATGCTCCATTATATATAAGATGACAAAATGGTTTGTGCCGGTAATGCATTTTTTTTGGTGATTTATCGCTGTAGCTATAAAAATAAACAAATACTGATAAAAGGGTGGAAGAAATGATACCTGTATTCGTGTCTGTTTTTTTCCGGATATAACTAATAGGGATATTGTTCCTTCTAGAGTCTCATATACTTTAATAATATGGAAAATAATTTTCGACTTGTATAATTCATTTTTTTTGTATTTCTATTACTTTATATGATGAAATTGTATAAATAACTCTATTTCAAATTATTTTTTTCTAAATAACTTTAATGCTATTAGAATTTTAATTGATATTTACTAATGCTTCATAAACTCAAATATAAAATGAAACATAACATGGTAAATTTCAACAGTCAATTAATGGTGGTTTTGGGAGCCCTTTCAATTACGAATATTTTTATCATTTTAATTTTAATTTTTATTTAAAAACAAAAAAAGTCATTTAGATTTTTCTGCAGTTTTTACCCCTTTTAAAATTTTTGTAAATGATTTGAACTAGGAAATCTTGAAGTGAAATATTAAAATAAATATTAGATAAGGAAAATATTATCTGTTTTAATTAGAGGAAAATTATCGATAGATTACTTTTAAATTAATTTTTATTCATCCCTGTTCTTTCACCACTTTTTTTTAACTCTTTTCAAATTTTCAAATTGTCAGCGAATAATTTTCTGCAGTAAGAAAACTTTAGGTTGCAAAAGTAACTATTCTATTTTTTCTGACGCTATAATGTATTCAGCAAGTCAGCACATATTATTGTAAATTTAATTTAACAATACAACATCATTTTAGAATATTTAAATAATGCTCAAATAATAAGAAAACGGTGAATGCAACGAATATTTCACTCGGTTTAAAATAGTAGCTATTAAAATAAGAATGCCCAAAGTAAATTATTGTTTATTAATTAAAATTTGAAACTAGTAAATGATGTAATTGAAAAAAATCAGATCTTTTTTTCAGAAATATAATATGAGGAATACAATGTTTGTTCAAAACGTTCAAACCAGCGGGTAAAGAATTCGCTAATGTGATATTTTTACAAATGGATCGAGCTGTTTATTTGAAATTTCCAAATATTTTCATTTTAGCATTTATAACTTATAATTTTTATTTATATTTTTTATATTATTTTTATTTTATATATTATATATTTTATATATTATATATTTTATTTATCATTATATTTTTTATATATATTTATTATATATTTTATATATTATATATATAATATATTTATATTATATTTTATATATTATATATATAATATATTTATATTATATTTTTACTTATTATTTTATTTATAATTTTTATTTCGAAGTTTACATAGTTTTAAATTTAAACAGAATAGATCTAGAATAATAAGAAATTGATGCTTTGTTTTGCCAGGAGAATCTCATATTTCATATAATTTCAATTTTTCAATGTTTAAATATAAAGAAGATGGCAACTCATAAAAAATTTAAAAAAAACTAACTTTTGGAGTTTTATTGTCTTTTATAGTTAAAAAAAATAATTTTAGTAACACGGTACATTGTCATGATCGCTTAAATAAGTTTTATATAACTCTGAATTATTTCATGTAAAATAATTGTTTTCAGTTCTGTTTGCATGTAAGAGAGGTTAATAGATTTAGAAAATCTTATTTCATGTATTAAATATGAATCGTACTCAGATAAAAAAAAATCAGCATTTGAACTTTAGTTTTTTAATAATGATATCATTAAAATAAATATTAGCAAAAATAGTTTTTTTCTAATTTTTGATCCTGTTTTTAATTATTTATCTGATATTCTATAATAATTCATTATTATTTTATTCAAATGTTAAATGTTTTTTACTCCATTAAGAATTTAACAGGACAATTTTTGAATTTAATGCTTAATGATGTCGGGAAAATGATGGTTAAATAATTATTTTCTAGACTATTATTTTAATATTATTCAAGCCCCTATATAAAAACACGAGAGCTAATTTTGAACTCCTCTCAAACGGAATGGATAATACCTGCGCCGGTGTGTATCTTCTTGATTATTCCAAACTACATAAGCAGTAAAGGTGTATGAAAGTTTACGCCGGATTTAATGTATGCAAAACTGACATACATATTTCTGCGGAATCTGTTTTAAACCTGAAATTTTCATTTAATGAAGCCGACGCCTTATGTTAGACCATGATGACATAATTATTTTCGAATTTCTGATGGTGCTTCAAATTGTTTTTTTGCATACTATCAAAGGAAATATGCATAATTGAATACTATCCATTTATAACAAAAAGATTGAGGGTACGCCGATACCCTTTTTTTTTCTTAAAATATTTATAAATTTTCTTTTGTTCATGGTTTTTCGATACAAATAATCCTTTTCCTTTTTGGAAATGAATTACTTAAATATTCAATAATGAGATAGAACTATTAACTGAAAGAAATTATTAAATTGGAAATAAATGGAAAAAGTTTCCCAGAATTCCATTCGCTACCAAGGATTTATTTCCCTCATTTCGCTGTTGCTAATATTCCGCCAGATTCTGCTATAGTTGCCCAAGAAAGTTTTTTGTAGTTGTTCGAATTGTGTTTTTATTTGAAAAAAAGCATGTTGATGTATTTGAAATCTTTTGGAAATAGTGGGAATTTTGTTTTTCAACCGAAAGAAAAGTTTCAACTTTTCCTTAGAAGTGGATTAGAATATTTGTTTATGGGGAGTGCGAATAAATGACAGAATATTTTAAATCATACCTCATATTTGCGTTTGTATTTTTTCGATGCCTGAAAGCAATTTTCAAGACGATTTTTTTTTTTTTTACAAAACTTTGTTATATCAGCTTGCCTAGGTGAGTACCAGTTGTTTGGGTTTTGAAAGAATTGATAAAATTTGTAAATAAATAGGTTAAATGCGGAGTTTATATTTGTCAGTTAGTGTGAAAATTACAAGATAGAATACTGAGAAAATAAGGGTTTATATTAAATGTCGGTAGAATTTGAATGAGAAATTCTGAAAAGTTAATGGCGATAGAAAAATGTAATTTTTACTAAAAGAATGAATCAAAGCGAAGGATTTACAGTTAACAAAACCAATTTATTGACAGACTTTTTATAATTTACGTCATGACACAAGTCTGTCAATACACAACTCTGGATATTCGCTTCTTTGAATATTGTCGCAGAAGAAAGAACTGCGCGCAGTCAGCCTGGCTCAGAGGTAAAGTGCGTGCGTGCAACGCACAAGGCCAAAGGTTAGAATCCCAGCCAAGTCGGTTAATTTAAATTTCTTATTATTCATTTGTTCATGTTCTAGAAATTTCTATAACTTTCTTTTTACTTCTAGATTTTCTGTAAAGGTATAAACTCTGAGTTCCACAAGAAGTGGAATCGGTTCTTCGCCTGCATGTTGTTTAGAGCTAATAAATTTGATATAGTGTTACTTTGTGACCTGTTATTCTTTGGGTCTTCGTGACAATATTTGTAAGCTTCTATTCTTTAGAACTTTTTTAAAAGCATTATTAGATCAACTGCTGCTTCTTCATCCAGTATCAAAAATTTCAATTGCAAAGAGACAAGGATATCATTCAATTGATTTTGCAGAAAACAAGCAAAACATTTTTTCTTATACAACTAATCCGAAAAATTGCCCAAGTAATAAAGGTTTACTCTAACTAGAAGATCAATAACGGCGAAAATTGGTAAGCGCACAGAACCACCAATGCTACGAAACTTTTATTTTGCTTCAGTCTCAGCGTTAACCACAATAAAAGTCACCACAAATCTCCAAAGACATCATAAAAACTTCTTATTCTTTTCACCAAATAATGGTGCTTTCGTCGTGTAATCGTTCTTTTTACTGAATCGTATCTAAGTATATCAAAAAGTACTGTAATCTTCAAATATATATATATCTTGACAATTTGATAAATTTTACGCTTCAGAGCACCATGAGTTGGAAAAATACATTTTATGGATTACGTCTGACTGGCGGTATGTGAACACGGTAATGCGGAAACGCTGTGATCTTGACTAATGAAATTTGTTATATAGACTTTAGACCGAACTTGAAGATGTCTATCAAATAATGAAGAAATACATTCTACAAAATTCTGTCTGTCTGAGTGTTCAAACAGAAGGTGATTCGATAACTACCAAACGGAAACGGCTAGGTAAATGAAAGTTGCTACACAAATTTAGAATATAAAATGTGGTTTCATATCAAATTTTAAACCATGTCTGCCAAAGGATTGATCGTCTGTTGTTTTGTATTTTCGTATGCATTTAAACGCAATAACTTTAATCAGTGCGATTCGAAATGTAATGTTGTGTTTACAACTACAATTCCGGATCAAAATATTATCTCAACGGGTAAAAGAAAATGCCTAAATTACATATTCGAATGATCGATTCAGTACAAATGCTAGATACCCAAAACGCTACTTACCCAAGATACAAAAAGGCTTATCTAAAGTCCATAATATTTAAGCGGGATGAAAGAGGATAGGTTCTTTAGGGGAGAGTATGAAAGACAAATTTCATCTCTCTCGATGTGTTTTTCGTTGAAGTTTAGATCTAGTATCTTACCAAAGAATTTGATATTTTGTGAGCAAAGTAGAATATTATATTATTCCTTTTTGTCATTTTACTTTTATTTTAAATTACTGCAGCATTAAAAAATAAAATATTTTATCCGTTCTACTTATTATAAAAGGCATTTAAATTAATGAAAAAGTTTGCTTAAGATTGCTTGCATGAGTAACAAAAAATATTTACTGAAATAATTATTTTATGCTTTTTAAACCTCCCCACCCCCACCAAAAAATGAGCTTTTGCAAAAATATGTTAACAGCCCATATTATAATTTATATTTTGTACACACTGAAACAATATTTGCTTATTTAATTCAGGAGAACAAAATTATAACAAATAACGCACACTCTGCCATTGCTTAGAAAATTACTTTGCCAAGGACTAGTCATCGCTTCAACTGCAATTCTTGTCTTCTACTGTCACGATTATTACTTCACCCATTTACTATGCGCTTTTAATCTGGACACGAACGCATTCGCTTATTCAGTTGTTACAAGTGAAACACCGTTACCACGAGATCACTGTCATTTTAGTTGTCCTCAGAGAAGGCAGAAAAGGGGCATTTAAGCTTAAGCGCAATTGCGTTTTAATGTATTTATTCAGAGGCAGTTGTTTGTGAGTGAGCTATCACAAAGTTATCCCATTCTCCATGTGACTATTACAAGACAAAGCTGACAAAGGTTTTCAGGTTTCTACATTAAAGAATGCATAAGGGATTTATATAAATAAATTGCATTTAAAATAAAAATTTAAAAAGTAGAGAAAAATATACGATAATTATTATTGTGAATATATGATATGATATTACGAATTGATATTAAATGATATGATATTATATATTATTACATGATATTATATATTATTACATGATATTATATATTATTATATGATATTATATATTATTATAACGTATTATATATATTATATTATATTATCTGATATTAAATGATATGATATTGCGAATTTTGAAAAGAAAAAAATAATTATTATCATTCTGTACTTTTATAACTAGAAGCTTCAGTTACCGACCAGTAACTGAACAACCAGTTACTTCACCAAGACTATTTGTTACATTTGTTTTCAGGTAAATCGTTTAGATATAACTTCAAGTCATTGATTTCATCATAATTTATTATTTGACATATTAGTGTTATTTTTATTTTATTTATTTTTCACACGAATATTTCTAATTGGACAATTCTACGATGTCAAAGGGATATCAATAACATAAATGTCATATCCACATGTATTCTAAATTTCATGATATAATAACATCACATTTTTTTTTGTAAACAACGCAGATATTAAACTTATTCTTCCCTAACTTTCAAAAATCGAAGAACTTCACGCCATCTGATAGTTGATAGTTAAAACCATAAAAATGGTTTGAATTTCAATAATTTATTGTTGGAAGTTAGCAAAAATAATTTTTTACAAAATGCCAAATTTCAGAATAATTTGCTTGATATTTTATCATTAAAACCACTTTAAAATTTTGGGAAGATGTAAATTTTATTATGCGAATTATACGAATAATATATATAATATATATA
>JAPMOR010077483.1:44633-57871 GCA_026543865.1 Argiope aurantia
AATAATGTATTCCAAATTTATAGAATAAAAACGCCAAAATGCAGCTTAAATCTTAATTAATTAAAAGGTGTAATTGAATGTTAAAAAAACTAACTCATTTTGTCATTTGTGTGTGTGTGTGTGTATCATTTTTTGTGTGTGTGTGTGTGACACACACACACACACATTATTATTAGCATTTGTATGAGCATCGTTTTATTTGATAATGATTTATCATCTTTTAAGAAGTTTCATCATCCTTTTCGACTGGAATGTTACTATTTAATACGCTTTTTGCATTCTTTCAGATAATTTAATTTACTTATTTCCGAAGTTTGTGAACAGCAAAACAGATGAATAGGAAATCAGGACTATAAGTAAATTGGAGTACGAAACTTTCCCCAATATCCAATGACTTCTGCCGAGTAACCAAAAATACATAAAAGCCTAACACTATTCTGATGGATTACAATCTTCTTAGAATGATCCCTTTCTGGACAATTCTGGCCAATAGCTTGCTTGAAATTGTCCAACTGTTTGCTATGTTTGATATAATTAATTTTTTTTATCGAGTGTGACAAAGACAATTCACACAGGGCAATTATTACTTTCGCAAATAAAACTATAAGTTTCCTTCTTCATTGTATCCAAATGTTTCATCCTCTTCTAATTTGCAAGAAATTTATAGATAATTTGAGTCTATGCAATTGTTTTGAATCAATGTGTATTCTTCTAAAATTTATAAATTGCGAGAAGGGGACGGCGTGAAGAATCTCGACCTTATGTTAAAGATTGAATTCACTAGTGTGTTTCGACTATTCCATTTTAGAGCTGCGTGAATGTTAATGGAACTTAAGAAAATTAGGACTGAGAGGATGCAAATTTGTACCAAAGCAATTTGGACCACAGAAGTATCCCATTTCCCAAACACGATCGCTGTGTTGGTGTGATCTTAAACGAAAAGTTTAATTTGCACTACGTTGTTATTGTCTTCTGAATCCGTAATCTTCCAATTCTGAAATTAAGATTTTGCCACCAGCCTACCACTGACCTGTTTCTTCGTTTGATTAAAATTTAAAATTTTTAACAAACAATTAGTTTTAATTATTGCACTTTTTGCATAGCCAAGCAAGCATTTTCTAATCTTATCTTTTATATGAAATACTCCAGGTAAATTTGAATTTTAAATCTTTTCATAATACATTTTAACTTTCAGTGAATTGTGTAGGAATTCTCATTCCTATGGTTTTCCTGTAGATGAATTTCCCCATTTTATCCATTTTAACATCTCATGGTTCATGTATTTTAGGTTTTAACGTATAGGTCCGATAAAAAAGTTATTTGCATCCTTTAGGGGATCAATAAAAGTGCATTTATGAAAATGTGTTTATTTATATTACTTTCCATATTCAAGAGTTTAATGTATTTCATTATACATTATTTTATGAGGATGAGAAACTTCCGGTATGGTGGTTGGTTCTCTCCACCCTAGTATATACAGAAATGATGAAGGTCGGCTATGTCCCATCGATGATGAGACTTACTCCCACGGGAAGGGTTATACCGTGGCCGATGATGGTTCTTAGGACTCAGCCATAGTTCATGCCAGTGTTGCTGTTGCAACATTTCTGTCATTCAGATTTTTCCGTATATTTTTTGGGTTAAAGATAAGGTTATACATTATTAAAAAAATTCGTAAATTCCATAATCCATTTTTCCGCAAGTTGACTAATAGATGGCGAGATTTATAAAAAAATTATTTAAATTCAATCGATAAACGATACTTCATTTTCTTTATTTCAGCATTAATGTGAGCATTCAGCTATAATGAGTTTCAGATATTAAGCATATCAGAAATGCAGTGGTGTTCGATTAAAAATTATTTTTTAAAATGCGTTAAGGAAATCATGTAAAATAAAAACCTATAAAAGCAATTACAAGCAGCTGAAAGACAGTTACAAAACATTCTCATTTCGATTTTAAAAGTTCAAATTAAAATTTAAATCATCCTTTGAAGAGTTAGCAATTTTTTTTCTAACTCTGAAATATCGTATTATTTTTAAAAAATACATAATACGAAAGTGAATTTTTGATAATTAATAATTTGAAATGAAGTTTAAGTAATATTATTTGTTACTTTATTGAGAACAGATTTCTGTCTTACAAAATTATTAGATTTGTTTTAGAAAAATGGAATGGAAATGTTATTTGAATAAGAAACATCCCTCCATTGTTTGAAAACAACTGGCTTCTAAGGGATTTCTTTGAAACCATTATTTCAAAACATTAACTCAGCAGAAAGTGATTACAAGATTCTGTCATTACAAACACGAGGCAAGCCCAGGTCAATAAAAATGTTTAAAAATGTATGCTATGTAATTTTGATGAAAAAATAAATTTAAAAGAAAATAGAAACTGGAGCAAATTTAAAGAAATAAGGGGAAATAATAGTTTTCGTTCATATACTTTGCTCATTGTTTCAATCATTTAAATTTATACAAAGCTAATCTTATACTAAATATTAAATGAACATGGACGAGGTCAAGATAGCTGTTGAAATATGAAAATCATAGGTATTACAGTTCTCAGGAAGTATTTATAGCTCTAAATAATAAAGGAAAATTTATGTCTCTCTCGACATGTATGTATCTTTTCGCGCTGCACAGGGTATATTTGTAGATTTAACCCTTTCAAGGGCCTTGGGAAGTATGGTTCCTACCAAATTCTTCAATTTTGGTATGAAGTTATGAGAAGTTTTTCAATAAGATGATAAATTTTTCAATAAGATAGAAAGTTAGATGCTACAGTTCCTTATCTCACATAAAATGGCGAGTCTTGATTTGTTACTTAATTATTAATTAACTAAATTAATTAATTAATCAAATTAAATTTATTTAAAAGTTAAATAATCACTTTTCTTAAACCAATTTCACTGCTAAGTACATTTCAAAATACCATGATTAGAAAAAGTAGCCTTCTAAATGGTTAAAGTTATCAAATTTGGCATAAATAGAATTTGCAATTGGAGTGATTCTTTTTTGGAACTTTAAATGAAAATTTAAAGTAAATTTTGGCATTTTCCCATATTAATATCTTTCAACACATATTAAATTACATTATTTTAAATTATTTAAAAATTCATAAAATTTCTTTTTTCAAAGATTTTAATTCACTTTATTGACATTCTTTCCCTAATTTTAACAATTTTTTTAACTCATTTTTATGCATAATTTACAGCCATTTTTATCTCTGTTTTAATGAAATTCCAATAATTTTCGTTGTTACTTCAATCCTGGGATTTCTTTTAGTTATTAAAAATCAAAGAATAAAGAGTTAGTTTATTTATTTTCTGTTTTATGCAACTAACTTATTTAAAACGTAATATCAGTAATTGTAATAGATTTAAAAAAACATACACGGAATTTTGGTTTATAGAAAAGAAATTGAATAGTAAAATTCGATTCAATAAGAAATGGCGCTATTACTATAGAATAAAAGAAACATTACATGAATTATTTACAGAAGAAAATAATTTTTCACCATCCCTCTTTAGCTTTAATTATATTAAATATTTTAAAAACCAAATTCGTTGGAGTACCTGCATGTTCAAAATAATTATCAATAAAAAGTTTTCTTTAGTCTTTTTTCAAGGAATTTTTTTTTTAAACAAAGGTGAAAATAATGAATAATTATAAGTTAAATATATTGTTGAGATATATCAAAATTAATTCAAATTTCATTCAAAATGCAAGAACTGATTTAATTTCACTTGAAGTCTTGTTTAATAATATTTTATAATATGCAGCTAATGATTGGGAAAAAAATTGGGGTAATTTAAATCATGCAAAATTCATAATATTTAAAAAATTAAGTAAAGCAGCGATTCTCAACCTGTGGGGAGCGCCCCCCTAGGGGGGGTGCGTGCACACTAGCAGAGGAGCGCGAGAATATCCAAGAGAAAATATTATTTTAAAAAATTGATTAATTGACAGAAAAGAAAGCCCACATACACATAGAAAACAAAATACATTTCGACATATTTAATAACTTATTAAAGTAAAACAACTTACTTAATCAAAACTTACTAAATTAAAAACAAATTTAATAATTATTAGTGACTTTCTTCGGCCTGTATTGCAAAGCAAAGTTTTTCTAAGGAAGGCTTAGTATTAGAAATAACCCCTCTCAGTTCTGTTTCTATATTTTGTCTTCAAAGAAGCCACAGCAGAAAATCCAGTTTCACAAAAGTTGGATGTTGAAAATGATAATAGAATGGGAAACGCCCTTGTTTTTAGTGCAGAAAAATCATCCTTATTCCTACCCAAAATTCAAATGGCGATTTATTACTAAATTGTCTTTCAGTTTCGCCACTTATCGTGAAGTCTATGATTTTTTCTTCCTCATCAATTAAGAGTCCTTCTGGAGTCTTATGAAATGGATCCCTAACCCGCTCGTAATTTGCAATCAGATAATAATTTTTTTAAAATTCTTTACCAGCATGGCTAAAAGATTTTCAATGGTTGCAAAACAACTTTTACATGTTTTTCTTCGGCCTTGTAAGTTTTAGTATAATCATCATTTAGTACAGTTTGCAAACATTGTTAGGTTTTTTGCTTTAAATTTCTGCTCCACAATTCCAATTTTCTACAAAAAGCATTAACTTTATCACTCGTATCCAACATCGTATGTGTATTTGCTCCTTGGAGTTGAAGATTCAAGTTATTTAATTTCTCGGATATGTCGACCAAGTACCTCACTTTCATCACAAATAAACCATCGCGAAAATTCCAGCAGAAGGTCTGCTTTCTTCTGCTGGAAATTGGCGATTTCTTCTCTTAATTCATAAACACGTTGTAAAAATTTCCCACCTGATGACCATCTTGCCTCGCAATAAAATAGTTACGATGAATGTACTGAAACCCATGTCTTTACAAAGAGCGGAAAAGATTCTCGATTTCAGGGGACTCATTTTTATATAATTTACTACGGTTATAACCGTAGTTAACACAATATTCAGACCAGGACTCATTGTTTTCGAAGCCAAAGCTTCTCTGTGTCACGCAACTTCGAGAAAAGCTGACACTGTACATCAGCGATTCTCAACCTGTGGGGCGCGCCCCCCTAGGAGGCGCGAGCACACAAGAGGGGGAGCGCGAGAATATCCAAGTGAAAATATTATTTAAAAAAATTGATTAACTAACTGGAAGGAAAGCACACATACACATAGAAAATAAAATACGTTTTGAAATATTTAATAACTTATTAAAGTAAAACAACATACTAAATCAAAACTTACTTAATCAAAACACACTAAATTAAAACAAATTTAATAATTATTAGTGACTTCCTGCGGCCTATCTTGCAGAACAAGGTTTTTCGAAGGAAGACTTAATATTTGAAATAGCTCCTCTCAGTTCTGCCGAGATCTATATTTTGTCTTCAAAGGAGCCACAGCAGAAAATCAAGTTTTACAAAGTTAGGATGTTGAAAATGGTAATATAATGCGAAACGCCCTTGTTTTTAGTGCAATTAAAATCATTCTCTACTCCTGCCCCAAATTCAAATACTGATTTATTACTTAATTGTCTTTTAGTTTCCCACCTTGTCGGGAAGTCTATGAATTTTTCTTCCTCATCAATTGAGAGTCCTTCAGGAGTCTTATGAAATGGATCCCTAACTCATTCGTAACTTGCTATCAGTTTGTCGTCAGCAAGAAAAAACTTTTTGAAATTCTTTGCCAGCATGGCTATATTATTTTCAGTGGTTACAAAAATAACATTTACATGTTCTTTTTCAGCCTTGTAAGTTTTAGTACAATCATCCACATTTGCAAACTTTGTTAGATTTCTTTGCTTTAAATTTCTTTTCCACAATTCCAATTTTCTACAAAAAGCATTAACTTTATCACTCGTATCAAACATATGTGTATTTGCTCTTTGGATTTGAAGATTCAATTTATTTCATTTCTCGGATATCTAGACCAAGTAGCTCAATTTCATCACAAATAAACCATCGCGAAAATTCTCGGCCTCCGGTCTGTTTTCTTAGGAAAATGGCCACTTCTTCTCTTAATTCCTAAACACGTTGCAAAAATTTCCCACGTGATGACCATCTTGCCTCGCAATAAAATAGTAACGCTGAATGAACTGAACCCATGTCTTTACAAAGTGCAGAAAAGATTCTCGATTTCAGGGGGTCTCATTTTTATATAATTTTCTACTGTTACTATCGTAGTTAACACAATATTCAGACCAGGACTCATTTCTTTCGAAGCCAAAGCTTCTTTGTGGATCATGCAATGTGTCCAGATGCACTGAGGTGATTTTTGTTTTACAAGTGCTCGTATATCTTGGAATCTTCCGGACATTGAACGAGCACCATCGGTGCATATTCTGAAACTGTTTTTCCATTCTATGTTTGCCTCGTTCATAAAATCATTTAAAATAGCAAATAATGCGAGGTCCGTTGTTTTGAGTTCTATTGGTTTGCCGAAAAATAGTTTTTATACTACTGACATATTATCACAGAATCGAATATAGGCAATTAAATGAGCATCTTTATTACTTCTGTTGCTTCATCAAGCTGTATTGAAAACAATTTGCCACGTAACTTCGAGAAAAGCTGGCACTGTACATCTTCAGATATATTACCAATTCGACGAGCAACAGTATCATTTGAAACAGGTGCGGACAGCAATTGTTTTGAAAAATTATCTTGAAACATAGTTCCTACAATCTCAATTGCTGATGGCAAAATAAGCTCTTTACCAATCGTGTGAGGTTTTTTACATCTGGCTATTTTATATGAAAATTTATTAGATGCAATTAAAGCTTTTTTATTCACAGACAAAGTTTCTTTAAAAAATGATTTTTGCTTTTTATTACATTTTAATTTGAATTCGAAGAATTCTCTTGGTTTGTTGAAGTACTCACTATGAAGCGTTTCCAAATGTCGTTATTTATTAGGTTCCATGCTGCCTGCTGCCAACATTTTTGAGCAAATGAAATACAGTAGTATTTTTTCTTCATTTACTTCAGTACAGGTAAACTCAAAATTTAAGTATTCTTGAGAATATTTTCTTATTTGATTTTCGCAACCACACTCGTCTGTGTACTTGTTGATGCTTGACTGTCGTCTAATGCTCGCTTATTTCCGCTTAAAAATTTATCCATGAGTCTGCATAAATCTGCTGCAGTAAATATTTAATATTGTGAATTGCAATAAATATGAAAATGTATATAACATACGCATTCACGATATATTCCATAGCGATAGAAAGATCGACTCGAATGAGACTGGCTGGAATTGAAATTTGTGTTATCGAACATTTTCCTTCTTCCTATGAGAAAACATCTGCGCATGCTCGGGGCGACATCAGTCGTGTGGATTCTCTTCCACAAACATTACTTATTTTTTCTCTTTTGTTTAGTCATGATTCTGATTTATTTCTTTTATTATTCGAAAAAATGCATTTCCAACTTCTAAATTTAGCTCACCCCGTCTAGGTTAACTTTCATTAACTAATTTTTCTACTTTCTTATTCTTTTAACGTTATCTCCCTGTTTGGCTTTTATTTCAAATATAATATTTAAATTTACCCCGCTTTCATTCGCTTCATCTGTTCACTGCCCACTTTGCAAAATGCCAGATGTGGTTTCTCGACAATGTTAGCTCGCTTTCACTTTTTTTGGCAGTTATTTAAAAAAATTAAAAACAGAATACAAAATACTCAATATACATTATTGTTGTATACATTTTATTGTAAGCGGAAGGGGGTGGTGGAAATTATGATTGAAAACTGGGTCGCGAATACTGAAAGGTTGAGAAACGCTGCTGTACATCTTCGGCTATATCGCCAATTCGACGAGCAACAGTATCATTTGAAAACGGTATGGACTGCAATCGTTTTGAAAAATTATCTCCAAACATAGTTTCTACAATATTAATTGCTGCTGGCAAAATAAGTTCTTCACCAATGGTTTGAGGTTTTTTACATCTGGCTATTTTATATGAACTTTGTAAGATGCAATTAAAGCTTTTTATTCACAGACAAAGTTTCTTTAAAAATGATTTTTGCTTTTTATATGATTTTAATTTTAATTCGAAGAATTCTCTGGGTTTGTTAACATACTCACTATGAAGCGTTTCCAAATGTTGTTTGAGTTTATTAGGTTTCATGCTGTCTGCGGCCAACATTTTTGAGCAAATAATACACAATGGCCTTTCTTCTTCATTTACTTCAGCACTGGTAAACCCAAAATTTAAGTATTCTTAAGAATATTTTCTTGATTTAATTTTCGGAATCACTCTCGCCTGTGTACTTGATGCTTGACTATCGTCTAATGCTTGCTTACCTCCGCTTAAAAATTTATCCATGAGTCTGCATGAATCTACTGCCGTGAATATTTAATATGGTGAATTTCAATTAATACGAAAACATATATAATATAACATTCACTATAGATTCGATAGAGATAAAAGAATCGACTCGAATGAGACTGGCTGGAATTGAAATTTGCTTTATCGAACATTTTCCTTCTTCCTAAGTTTTATTTCTTTTATTATTCGAAAAAATATATTCCCAGTTTCTACATTTAGCTCACCTAGCTAATATATTTAGCTAATATATTTCTTTACATTCCTAAACTAAGGATATTTTTAACAAAGAAGAATATTGAATTTAGTAAAGAATTTTCCTCTTATATAATTGATTTATATTGTATTTTATTTAGACAAAATATTTTTTTTTATATTATATATTATTATTCATTATTTGCGTAAAATAGCATCATTTTTATTCTGAATTTTTTTTTCTTTGGAAAATTAAAAACGAAAATTTCATTTACGAATATTTAAACTATCATTTAGCAATGAAAACAAAAATATTAAAAGAAAATATTTCATAATATTTACGAGAAATTATTAATATTACGAGAAATCAAAATTTTAAAACTATTTAGAATGCAATACAAATTTTCTCGATCAACAATTTCGACAATGATTTTAAATCTATGCGAATATATTTTAATACTTTATTTACGTAATCTAATTCGTATACTGGATAGGCAAATTCTGATTCAGGAGAATCCCAAGTTCGATTTCTATGTGATAAAATGTAACATAAAAATATTATTTGCAATATATGAATGTCAAGTACATATGAACCACATTAGGAAATATACGAATAAATTAGCAAGAGATGAGTTGCAAATCATAGTAGGATTATACAAACATTTCTATATAAACTGATGATGCCATGCATTGTCTTGTATATATATGGTGTATAATGATATAAATCGAACAAGACATTAATAATGCTTACAAAATTGTGTAAGATTTTAGAGCACATATTACTAAGCCTCTACTGATTACATCTGACTATAAGATAATTTCTTGTGACTAGAATTATATGTGATGTTCAGAGATTTTTAATGATAAACAGCGGTTGGATTATGGGATCTGCTTATTGAGAAATATATTGTTAGAAGAAATATCCTAATTAATTCGTATATTTTATATATAAGATTTTTTTCACATAAGTATTGTGAAAAAAATCCATTAGGCTTAATAATGGATAAAAACACTTAATTCGATAGAATAGAACGAATCCACAGTAGTGAAGATAAAAGAAGCGTACACAAAAGAGCACTTGCAGTAAAAAATAATACACGAGCAGCAAATCAGTAATAAACAAACATAACGGAAAAAAGCAATTATTGAGAACTCGCTCAATTGCTTGTTTGAGTTCAACTTAATTGATCACCTTCTTCATTACTAATTGACTTCAGCTCTGTCCCATACATTTTTTATAATTTCGAAGAGATGTCTAAGAAGTTTCTAGAACGATATCGCATGTGTACTCCTAATAGAGATATTGCACTCAATCATTTTTGTCATTAAAGTTATCAAGGCCAGGGGTGACAAGTCGTAAAGACTAGGGTGATCCAATATTTATTCAGTATCTGCTAGAGCTAATTGTAAATCTCTCTTTCTTAACGTGAAAAGAAAGTATACAAGGGAGCATTATTATAATTATGAGGGACATTAATTCTAATCATAGTTATGACAATTGTATAAACAATTGCCATTTTTCAAGTTGGAAAATTTAAATATATTTTCATAACAAATATTAATAAAACATGAATGGACTTTTATGTTTAAATATTTTATCGCACAAAATTATTTATCTCTACTTTTGAAATTTTCAGCTGATTTCGTATATAAATATTTAATAAATTTAATATATTCAGATATGTTCTATTTTGTTGAGCAAAATAATTTACCAGGATTGTAAAGTTAAAACGGGACAATATTCTCTATATTCCCTAAGCTACATTATTAAACTGCTGATTCTTCCAAAAAAAATTCATTTTATGCAGATTCCTTTCAAAATCATCCTTTTATTCACAAATATTATGAATAAGTAAGTAGGTAATTATAATAGGTTCTTATTAAGTAGGTAATTGTAATAGGTTCTTGTTAAGTAGGTAATTGTAATAGGTTCTTGTTAAGTAGGTAATTGTAATAGGTTCTTGTTAAGTAGGTAATTATAATAGGTTCTTGTTAAGTAGGTAATTATAATAGGTTCTTGTTAAGTAGGTAATTGTAATAGGTTCTTGTTAAGTAGGTAATTATAATCAAATTATGATTTATGTTTAAAATTCAAATTGAAGTATTTATATTCTATTAAATTGTGATGAAATTCAAACTATAATAATAATGTGTATTTAAATCAGCCAGCTTTAAAATTTCAATCTTCTTGAAATATTTTTGAACTAAAAATACTTACTGCTATGAAATACCCTAGAAAGTATCAAAAGATCGCAGAGGACGATAAATGTATAGTATTTGACTTAAATGTCGATTCATAAATTTTAAGATAATGCATTGGAAGAAATTGATTACTAAGATCCTTGATATTTTTGGAAGATATTGATAAATTTCCAGAAAACAATTTTTAATTTTTGAAAACTAACTATTAACGCCTTTTTCTTTCTGACCATATTTGAACTGAATTTAACTAATTGTCCTGTCGATCGTCTACAGACCGATGTTAATACCAAAAATAGAACGATTTATTCCTTTGAAATGAAGCAAGTCTATTTTTCTTCATTCATTTCATAGTTGAATGAAATGAATGTATTCACATTTGATACGCTGTAGGATATAAAGGAAATCAAAATAGAAATTTCTATTATTGGATAAAGATACATATCCTTAGATTCGTGGGGATTCTCCTGATTTTGTCCTTTATTGTATCTTTTTCAGCAAAGGCAGATATTATTTTCGTACTTCGATCTTATTTTTTTACAGAAACGGTACAAATGATATATAAATCATTTATTTATAAATGAGGTGAATACGGTGTAATGAATCTTAAGAATCACAAGAAAATCAACTTTTCCATAAATTAATGAAATTCTATATATTGGAAAACAAAGAGTTATTCATTTTGAATAAGATTAATGAGCCATAGAACTCTGACAATACATGAATGCTGATAAGAAGATCGGAATATAAATGCAGTCGCAGAATTTATAACCAAATTTATGTGCAATTCAGACAAAGTAAAGGAAGCATTTCCTGAATAATTTTAATTCTCCCTCCTCACTGCTTTTGCAAAAAGTTCAACACCAATCATTTTTGCATTACATGTTTTGCAAACTCTATATGCACGAAGTTAGTGCTTACTTCTATTCATATTTTGACTTTTACCACATGGAGTTAACTTTTTTTTAGCATGCGAGATGGATAAATTTAATGATCAAGTGATCATGAAAATTATAAATGGCACTGTGTTAATGCGTTATAGTTCTCATTAATATACGACCCTCCACCGACGCACGAACCGCCATCTGAGAAACGGCAGCCCTTCCACCCATTGAGACAAAAAATTTGACTCAGAACTATACAAGTAGTCACAAAATGCCATGACAAATGTGATATATTTCAATCTTTGCATTTTTGAGCTATTACGTTTACATGATTCTGAAAATACACACCGGTTGACATTAAATGCCTTATTGAATTTAGTTCAAAATATGACAAGTGTCTAGACAACATATGTTGATTCTGGGTAGAGAATTTTATCTGTAGCTCTCTTCGTGTTGTATTATCGTGTTAAATTATAATTGAAGAGCCGGACAGACAGACTTCCTCTGAGCGGAGTTTGCTTAAAATTTGAAAGATATCTGCAAATTGGTATAAAGACACAGATCAAATTTCATCCGATCTACACCAAAGCATCTGTGAGTTCTCTTGTCACAGACAAAGAGATAGACATACATTTTCTAAAAATGTATTTTTCAAATTTAGGGAGGTCTCATAAGCGGAAATTCATGAAACTTTCGAGATTAAGTCTTAATCTCTCATTAAGACACTCTATATAAGAGAAAGTAAAAAAAAATGTATTAGCCGAGAAAGCCTTAGATACAGAAATATAAATATGATCTATTATCCTAAATGAGAAAAAAAATTAAAACCCTATATAAGAAAATATAAAATTACATTCTTATTATGCGTATTAGTATCAGCTTATAAATTTAGTAATACTCTTTAACAATATATTGTGTTATGCATAAATGAAGGACTTCATTATTGTTGAGTTTAAGTAGGTTATCATGAATTAACATTAGAAGCTATCAAAATATTATTATTGTGCGAATTATTACCATACTTCTAGAACTAAGACATTAAACCACTGAAACTCGCCTGCAAACTCTACTGTAGGCATTAAACCACATTCTGACTCACAATGTCTAACAAGCGTAGAATCATATAAATTCTATAGGTGTTCAGCATTTGTCTACTGGCATTAGTAATTCTCGCCACTGTATGCATTGTTCTGATGAAGTGCTTGCTATAGTCCCCTTTAAACAATTCACGCTCATTGTGGGCATTTAAGTACTATATTAATTACAGTAAATGATATGATTGTAAAAAGCGGTCTTTAGATAAAATTACTAATAAATGAATTAATTTTAAATGCTTGATAATCATTAAAATAATGATGAATTAATTTATACACTAGCAAGAGACATTTGCTATTTTTACTTGATTTTTTAGATTATCGAATCAATTAAATTAAAATTTAATTTAATTATAAATTATAGAATCAATTCAATTAAAACTTTATTTAATTATAAATTATAGAATTAATTCAATTAAAACTTTATTTAATTATAAATTGTAGAATCTATTCAATGAAAACTTTATTTAATTATAAATTATAGAATCAATTCTATTTCTTATAAATTGAG
>JAPMOR010077490.1:0-22597 GCA_026543865.1 Argiope aurantia
TTTAAAGAAAATCCCTGACTTTTTCGAATGTATCTAATATCTTTATAACGATGTCACTTTATTTCATTATCTTTAATTGCTGCACAATATTCTCCTAAGTGTATTTGGAAAAAGTTTAAAATCTTTTAACTGAAATCAACGTAAAATAACATTTGATGCTCAGAAAAAAGGTATCAATTTTATTTTTAGAATGTCAGATAAGCTTCACTTATGTGAAACTTTCAGCCACTTTTTTTTAGATATATTGACAAACACTAGAAAATACATTCTAGTCTAGAACTACTTTTAACTAACCAGTCATATTTTAAAACTGTTCGCCAAATTTACACACGAAAAATGCAGAACATAAAACATTATACATATTATATATATATATATATATACATATATATATACATATATATATACATATATAATAAAATCCCTGCATCAAAATTGGAATGACTACCATCTGATCAACTACAATTTAAAACCGCCTGAATGTTTAACCCTTTAAAGAGAAAAAAGAAAAATTAGTCCGTATCAAATTGCTTACTGCATAAAAAAGAAGTATTTCAAACGTACAAATTTAAGAAAATAATATAAATGAATTTTGTAAAATCCTGTGGCAATCCTGTATACATCAAAAGGTATAACCTTACTCATTTCATAATTTTTTGAGAAAATTACAAGAGTAATGTGTACCTATAAATTATCAAACAAATTTTATTGTGTTAATATTTTTAAATTGTAAAGCTCTTTGACGAAGTAACGAATTAAAATACAACCAAATTATCATTGCAATACCATACATAATGAAAAAGATGGAATGAAGAAATATGGCTTTACTTATCAATAAGAGTTTGATTTTTATTAACCGACAAAGATTTTCATTCTATATATGAAAAAATATCAGAATTATGTTGATAAGAAATGCCAATTAACAAAAAAAAATTCGTTTTATTATAAATTTCATAAATTCCAGTTTTATAAAAATTCATAAAACTTTTTCTTCCTCTCTTAAATTTAAATCCAATTCGGACACAAATAAAATCCCTTAAATGAAATCCAACAAATTAATTAACGTCGTTTCCTTTTATATTTTTCTTTTTCTCCTCTAACCCTCCGAGCGGCTAATTATTCTGAGTATGGCTTCTCAAAAATTTATCAGTATTCGTCAAAAGATTACTTCAAAAAATAACAGTTTCACAGGAGAGTGTTCCAAAAAGGAGCACTTTTCACTCCCCTTCCTTCCAATTGTAATCTACTTTTCACTCCCCTTCCTTCCAATTGTAATCTATCTGGCTATCTTATTTTATCTTACTGACTGACCCCTCCCCCGCCCTCCTCTCTGCACTCCCCAACTTTTTTTTTATTCATATTAGCTCTAATTTTATTTTCTTATTGACGATTACTGCACACACATTTATAGACATGGACATTTTAGTTAATTCCCAATTACGTAGAGATCTGTAACTCCAATATTTATCAAAATCGCGTCGAATTTTTTTATTGTTAATCCAATATTCTGTATTCAATATATTAAAAAAAATTAGATAAAGTACCAAACTTATTGAAAGATATTGCATATGAAGAAACAATCGCCAGCCATTGAAATGACTGGCGTGAAATTTGAAATTGTAACTGCTTACCCTGTTGACGGAGGCGAGCTGCTCTCGGAGCTGAAAAGGGCCTGACAGATGCATTTTCAATCTGAAAAAAAAGAAACAAAAGTAAATTTATGACGGATAAACTAATACATAGTGCTAAATAGTGGAAGATAGAGCTAAAATAGAGTAAAACTTTGAATTTCATAGACAATTTGTTATTTTCGGCCGTTTTACGTAAAATTTATCAAATCTATTCAAATTCAACCAATCTTTACTTAAATACACGAGAAAGACAAAATATCCGATTTACAAGCCTGGGAAAGCTTTAATACCTGATACTTCTTGAAAGAATAAAAATAGAAAGCTTTTGAAAAAAATTAGGGAAATGAAATGAATTACTTTATCACGAAACCAAAATGTATTCGTTAAAATTTAAATATAAACCACGAACTGATTCCGCAATTCATAGAGTTATTTCTTATATTGATCAAGATGTTGAGTTGAATAACATACACATGTTTTTGTATGTTCATCGTCTATCCCAGATCAAAGTTGACTACATTTACAATGTATTAGCTAACTCTACTAATGGTACAATTAACTTAATTGTCAGCAATGCTACTTAATGCTGTGAAGAAACTGACTGTTTAACAACCAAATTTCTGCCTTGAGCGAGGCACACTGAGCATTTGTAAGTAGTTGTCAGCGTAAGCCGACAAAACGATTAGTTTTAAATAAAAAAAGGTTTCTGTCACTAAGTTTTGTTTTTGATGAGTTATAATTAATTTCCCGAAACGAAGTTAATTTTGTTTCAATGAGTTTAGTATAAAATTGTGGTATTATTCTCTTGAATTATACATTTAAAATGGAGGTTTTGCAAAATTAAAGAAAGATGAATTAAAACTCGTTGCCTAGGAGATAGGTTTGGTTGTTGCGGAAGGCTTGAAAAAGAGTGAAATAAAACGTTAAATTGAGGAGAGTTGTGTGTTCAAAAATGACAACGAAGTTGTTAAAGATGCTGCAGATCGAGTAATAGGGAATAGAAACCAAAAAACCGATCAGGATAGTGAAATAGAACGTCTTAGATTAGACAGAACTAAAATAGAATTACAATTAGCGCAATTAAGGGCTAATGAAAATAGTACTCAGACTTCCGTTAATGTAGAGTGTAAAACCGAACCAGAAGAGTCGCTGGATAGCTTATTAAAGTCTGTGAAAATATTGTGTATTAAACCACCGAGAAAAGCTCAGGATTGGAGTTTCTTTTTTGCTTCGTTAGAGAGAGCACTTAGTACTAGAAAGGTTCCCGAGAAGTTTAAAGCAGAGATTTTATTAAATTAGGAGAAAGAGCTTCTAATATCCTAACTTATATTGCTGAGAAAGACAAATTATGAAGAAATTAAATCAATTGTACTAAGAAAATTCGAGCCAACAGTGCAAGCGGTTTTAGAGAATTTTAGAAATGCTTCTAAGATAAAAAAAAAACTCATGTGCAATTCGCGTCACGCTTAATGACGCGTTTTGAATATTATTTAAAATGAAGGGGTGTTACAGATTTCGAGACCCTAAAACAATTGATAGTTTCGGATAAATTATTCCAAATGTTGAACAAAAAAACAGTATTATACAAAATCAACAGTGGTTTACACCTCTCGAGTTAGGAAAAGAATGTGATATGTATTTTGCTTCCAAAGGCAAAATCATTCTTGATGAGAAAAGAGCAAAATTATAGCAATAAATTTAAACCAGCATCAAAAGTATTTTTCAATGAGATGAAAAATAAAAATTGCGATTCATGTCTAATGAGCTAGAATCATCCTTTATTGTATGCCTGTCCTCAATTTAAGAGCCTTGCGTTTCTTGAACGCGTAGAGGTAGTGAAAAATAAAAACGCCTACTTCAAATGTTTATCGCCTAATTGCAGCGTTAAAAAGTGTTTGTATAGTAACTGTTCCTGTGGCAAGGCTCGCAATAAAATACACTTTTCGAAAGAAGCAAAAAACATGTTTCGTCTTCGAATGTAAAAACCGCTGAAGTCATAAATAATTCGCAATCGGAGAGGAAAATTTCAGATTAAGGTTCGGAACCCAGTGAGTGGAGTTTGTATTTCGTTTCAATGAATCTAATCGTAAATCAAAATGTAGTTCTGTCTATTGTAGCAGAAAAAAAATGGGTTGTTCTTTCAATTGTCTTAATTTTTCACCTACAGATGTCATTTATAACAGGTATCGTGCATTTCTTTGAAAGCAACTTCCATTTCTAAAGTATAAAAAAAGTCTTCTAAAATAATCCCCCCCAAAAAAAGCATTGCTATAAATATGCATCAGTGTTCTATTTTCTGTTTAATGCTTCCCGGCATTTATTGCAGAAGCTATTCCGAAAATTTGGACTAGTTTAAAGGGCAAAAAAAAATTAATTTTCATGATATGGTATTTTTCTTAATTTTCTCAAATTTTCGGCTTTTAGTGATAGCCACAATCAAAGGACGGAATAGCAAAGCACAAATTTATAACTGCAATATTTGAAATATATTATGCAATTTCTTTGAATGGGAATGGATACGTTCCAAAAAATACTTAAAATTACCACGGAATATTGATTTTTTTTTTTAATTTCAACATGTATTTTTAGAAATTAATATTGCCGTTTTTTTTTTAATTTAAAGATATAAAATGTCAATTTGAGAAACATAGTTTAATTAGTTAAGAATTAGTTAGGAATTTTTCATCTGTAAAACTATATTTATACCTTATAACAGTTATTTTTTAGCCTTTTTTTTATTTATCTAGTTTATATATTTATGGGCATGGAAATAACTCTTCAGATAAAATTAGTCTAAATCAATAAATTCAATCAACAATCTATCAAGAAAGATCAACGCAGCAACGATTACGAATATTTATAAAAACGCGGTTAACATTTCGTAACCAGAACGTAAGAGAAGGAAAAGAAAAACATACTTATCAAAGATGATGCACATCAGCTTGTATACTAACAATAACAACAACCTTCAACTCCAACATAACCATCTTATATATATGAGGTGATGAACAAAGAATTCAATCTCCTTCAATGCTATGCTAATTAGATTTATCTTATAAACACAGCATACTAGATATAAGCTCTTATGCGACTACATCGAATTATATAATTTCGAATTAGACTCGAAAAATTTGCATTTCGCAGATGCTGCCCATAAAAAGGAAAATGATGATTTATTCCCATCCTATACAGCACTGAAAAGTCCTTTATACAAAAATAAATTAGAATGATGCAGATGGTATGATGTAGTCGCCGTAGTTGGCTAGTTTTTAAAATATTTTTTAAATTATTTTATGTTCTTAAGAATTTTGCGTAGTAAATCTGCAATTGAACTAGGAAATAAAGAAGAATAATTTAGCAGAAGGACTTCAAACCAAAATCTTCGGCCTCTTTATTCGCCCATATTAGCGACCAATATTAAACAGATGCAAGATTTTGTGATTTTTTCGATTTTTGAAGCTTCCCGCTCCTACAAATTAGCCACTGATATGTTAAAAAATTAAATATACAACATCTCGTAATTTTTATCCAAATTTAGATAAATTGAATCAGATTTAACAAAAAAATGGTAATACATTCACTCATAAGAATTTCCTAATTAACAAATATAATTTTTGATAAATTAAAAAATAATCATAACGTTCAAAAACGTGGAAATCAGATATGTGATGGAATTTTTTACATAAACTACAATTCAATCACTTGTATGAAAAAGGATTAGCTAAAATATAAAGAAACCTCCGTATAAATGATAAACTTGCTGTTAAATTCATCGGCTAAGATCGCATGATGTATTTTTATTGTTATATAAATATGCGAAGAGAATTTTTAATTGAAATAAATATACGAGAAGAATTCAAATTCTCTTTAAAACTCATTTCTTATTTCCCAAATATATTTACAATATTTAATCACGTATATAAATTTATCAAAAATCACTTATATGCAAACCATAATTAAATTTGAAACATTTTTTTTTATTCAAGGTGAATAAACTCGCATGTCATAATCAGTTGAAAAAGTCATGTCAGAAAAAGTTATGTCGTAATCAGTTTTATTTGAAACGTTGTTTAAAATAGACAAAGGCAAAATACAATGTTCAATATAAAATATTTTAATATATAATTCATAACTGCAAAAAAAGTATAAACACGTTGGTTGCCACATGATTTGATAGCGTATCGCATCTATTATATTAGTTCATCTTCCTTTCTTCCAGTTAAGATAGACAAGAGGGGGCATCTAATTAGACAAATGATCCGAATTATACGCATAAATTAATGCAGTGAATGTCGAAAAAAATGTAAATGTTTCAAATGATAATTAAAAACAAAACGTTTCCAAAGGCTAGAACTTTTAATAAGAAAACGCCCCATAGGCACTTTCAAACACATTCGAAGCAATAGCAAAATTCTAAGGAAATTCAAAACTTTACTGTAAAAAATATATGCAGGACTGCCTACATTAACAAAACCCAAACCAGCATTTTGAATGAATAGCCAAATATTAGATCTAATGCTATCTATACAATATCTATTACAATACATATAATACTAATTACAATGTCTCCTGATAAATTATATGAATTTAATAAAATTTTGGAAAGCAAAGCCGAAATCCATAAAACATTTTTTTCACAATTAAATAATTTTTAAATACACATTTTGCTTACATAAAAATCTAAATGTTTATAAAACAATTCATCTTATTATCCTGCAGCGAAATAATTTTAATTTTGTCAATTCTAAACGAAAAACTTTATTTTAAAGCATTTAAACTTCAGTAAAGAATAAATAAAATAGAATAAATTGCACTCACGTTTGTAGAAGAAACCATTTCGAAGATCTAGCGAGAGAATTGTGATAATCATTTAATAACTATCAAATCAGAAATGAAACAAAATCTGAATTTTCAGAACTTGGATCAAATACCGGCAATCCTGGTCAAGAAAATTTACCAATTTCTCTTTCAATTTTGCATCTTTCTTTTTTCGCCAAATAATTCAAACTTCTCAAGCTTAAATTTTCGTTTTAGTTCATTAAAACGTCGCCAAGTGAGACAAATGGAAGGTATGAAGTTGTTACGAAATACTTTTATGACGCACAATTGGCCAAGCTCAGAGTGAAACATCTTCATTTAATTATATGATTCGAACGCATCAGTAATGAAACATACTCGGGACTCAGTTAAAAATGTCAATATCCATTTATCATACACATTCTTTAAAAGATATTTCTTTATGTGAAATATTTTAGTTATCTTTACTCGATACACTGTATTCGAAAACCAATGCCAAAAATTATTAGATAAAAATTGCAAGTAATCAAACGCAGGTGATTAAGCTAACTTAATAAAGATCTGACAAGTTATTTACTTCAATTAGTGTCATTTGTTATTTTCTTACCTTGTTGCGACAAGGTATTATAATTTGATTTACAGCTGTTGATTTTAGCAAAGAGAATTGTTATCTTATTTTCTTGTACAAGAATTAATGAAAAAATTTTGTAATTGTGAAAATATTCGAATTGGAAATTTTGACGAATCTACACTTTATAAATATTCCCAAGTTCAAAAAACACATCTTTATCATTATGTCTATCTGTTTGAACTAGTAATTCAACGCTGTGAGCTAAATTTATGAAATTTGGGATGTAGTCTTCGGAACAAATTTCGCTGAACTTATTAAAGAATAATCGATTCTTTCATATGTTCAATATTTTAACTTAACGATGAATGATTATTAATTCGATATAATTTTCCTTTAATTCACTGAACGTTTTCATTAAAAAATTTAATTAAAATTGCACCATTAATAAAAGTTTCATTTTAAATACTCAATCCACAATATAACGCAAACAGAATGAAATCTTCCAAATTGTAACTCATCTCCTTAAACAGCATCAAATCCATAAACACCTGCTAATGCAGGTACTGAAATTCAGCTCTCGAGTATAAAATTCAAGCAATACAGATTCAATCCAATCATTTTCAACAGAAAAGAATTTCGAACCCTCCGTCCTTCTTGATCGTGATTGCACTATCGCCCCTTTCTAACATAGCTTTTATCGGTTTCATAACGCCTTCTGCATTTAAAATCGGATTGGGCAGAATTTTTTTTTTTTTTTAATTTAAATAAATCATCTCAGGGTTTCGCATTTTCGGGTTTCAAATAACACTTTCACATGACGTAATTCATCAAAGTTGATTGAAGATTACGCTCGTATTCTTAATAGGATGGGCGAATAGATAGCTGAAATTGGCTATTTTAAATATTTTTTTAATTATTTATTTTGTGTTCTTAAGAATTTTGTGTGGCAGATATGCAATCCAACAAGGAAACAAAAAAAATTAGCAGAAGGATTCCTAATTAAAATCTTCGGCTTATGCTTGTTTGTTTTCCCGTATTAGCGACCAACGGATATTTTCGTTTCTGAGCGACTAATAATAAAAAGATACAAGATTTGGTGATTAGTTCAACTTTTGAAGCTTCGCGTACCTATAAATTAGCCATTTGATATGTTAAAAAATTAAGTATTCAACATTTCATAATTTTTATCCAAATTCAGATCAAATGAATCTTCCGAGATTTACCAAAAAATATGATAATACATTCACTTTCATAAGAATTTCCTAATTAACAAATCTAATCTATTATAATTTAAAAAAATAATCGCAACGTTCAAAAGTACGGAAATCGGATAAGTGATCAAATTTTTTACAAAAACTAAGATTAAATCGCCTTTGAAGTAAAAGGATTAACTAAAATATGAAGAAACTCCTGTATAAATGATAAACTTGCTGCTACATTCATCGGCTAATATCGAATGATTTTTTTTGATATATAAATATGTGAAAAGAATTTTAAATTTAAATAAATATATGAAAGCAATTCTTAATTTTTCTTTAAAAACTCATTTCTTATTTACCGAATAAACAAATATATTGGTTTAAATATAAAAATTTATCAAAAATCACCTATATGCAGCCCATAATAATTAAGTTTCTTGATATTAAATTTAATACAATTATTTTTTTATTCAAGATAAATAAAACCATACGTTTTAATCGGTTAAAAATATTTTTATCTGAAAAATTGCTTAAAATAAATGAAAGCACCATCAATTATTAAATGAGAAACAATTTAATATGCAATTAAAAATTACAAAAGTATCGACACGTTGGTTGCCGCAGGATTTGTTTGCGTTTCGTACCTATCTAATTATTTCATATCTGCAATCTAATTAATTTACTTCTTCCTCCAATTTAAAAAGTAACAGGGGAGATGCATCTAATTAGACAAATGATCCGAATGATGGACATAAATCATCGCAATGAATGTATTGAAATGACAATAAAAATCCAATAAAGGGTAAAATGTCACTATATTTCAAATGAAAATTTCGAATTACAGAGGGAAAAAAATTAAATATTTCAAAAGATTGTTGAAAATAAAACGTTTCTGAAGGCTTGACCTTTTAATAAGAAAACGCCCATCAGCAATTGTCTTCCAAAAACATTATAAGCAATTTCAAAGTTTTAACGAAATTCACAACTTTTCACTAAAAAAAATAAATGCAGGGCTGCTAATATGCTGCGTACATTTAACTCTAAACCAGCATTTTGAATCTGAATTGCTTCTATACAATATAATATAAAATTAATGCTGCAAATTTCGTAAAATAACTACACATTTATATACTTAGTTGTTGGTGATAACATAGGCTGCTTTTGATACAATATCTATTCATAAATTATACAAACTTTGAGAAAGAAACCCAAAATACAAAAAAAAAAAAAAATTGTTCTGAATTAAATAATTTTTTCTAAATAACACACATTTTGCTTACATAAAAATCACATTGAATGTTCATAAAATTAATTCATCTTATAACACACAGTCTTACTACGAATTGATTCTAATTTTGTCAATTCGAAACGGGAAACAAAACTTAATTTAAAAGCACTTAAAATTTTAGTAAAGAATAAATAAGATAAAATAAATTGCACTCACGTTTGTAGAACGAACCATTTTGAATGTTTTAAGTGATAGGATAAACAATAAGTATACAATAGCAGTCAAATTAGAAATAAGACAATCTCGATAAAATAGCTTTCAAATCAGAAATGAGACAAAAAACTGAATGTTCAGAACTTAAATAAAATAGTGGTAACCCTGCTCAAGAGAATATGCCAATTTCTTTTTTTAATTTTGCATCTTTCTTTTTCGCCAAATATTTCAAACTTCTCATGCTTAAATTTTCATTTTGGCTCATTAAAAGGTCGCCAAGTGAGATAAACTGAAGATATGAAGTTGGCACGAAATAGTTTTGTGATACACGATTGGCAAAGCTGAAAGTGAAACCTCTGCCTACTTTTAAAGCGACTTCGCTGATTGTACAGACTAACTCTATAGCAAAGAGTACCAACGTTCTCTGATTGGTTTATGCTTTGGCATCTTTTTGGAAATGGTTTGCACTCATGATAGTGTGATTATCGCTTTTTTGGCTCACACCTTACGGCTTTCATTAGATTTATGGAAGATATACCATTAAATTTTCAGTACGATCTAATTTTTATTAAAATAATTGTATTCTCTTAATATTTGTTTTTAATGAAACATTAATTCAAATCAAATAGAAAACTGTTTAAATCACAAAAAACGTTTCTATTTCTAATTTATGAAACTAGTAATAGAATTATCTAATGTTGTTTATGCACAGAAGTATAGAAACTATATCAACGTAATTGCGAAATATATGATGCAGCAATTAAATACTTCTTATTTGTTTTTGTGCCATTATTTGATAATTTATGCAGCCATTGAAACTTGTAGCTGAACATTTCTTATTTTCCAGTCCACTACATATAGGGGGAGATAATTACTTAATTCCCCAAAACGTATAAATATGTGATTTCGTTGCTACTTTTTTTAGTTATAAATGATATTAAGGAGAAACACAAAAATATTTTTAATTAATTGTAATTTTTATATTTTTTTAATTTAGGTTTCAGGATTTGATATTTTCTGCTGTATATGTGTTCTAGATTAATATGACATATAAACCGTAAAAAAAAGGGTGGTGGGAGATAAATGTACTTACTTCATTTATTTATATAAAAATATATTTCACAGTAATAAATAGTAATAAGAAATTTAATATATTTTTCAAAATTTTTTATTAATTATTCCAAAAATTTTTTTAAGGCGTTTAAAAAAGAATTGTTTGAATATTTATTTTTCAATAACTGAAATCATATATATCCACCTCCGTTTGAAAACAATTTCTTCTGCCATTCAAACAATTATATTTTTGAAAACGTATCTTTAGTATTTGTGAGTTAAATATATTAGTCAAGTTCTAACAATATTTTAAAATATTTTTCTATTTCCGCAAGCAAAAACATTTTGAATTGCCTATAGCAAATAATATATCTTCATTTCTTCAACAATGAAAATAATTTAATAAAGTTACAAAAAATGATATAACATGTCAAGTCACTGCTAAGTACTTTGAAATGAACAATAACATTTTTATTCTTTTAGAAACTCTTTTCAATTGGAATTTTTTTAATATGTATAATATAATATTTTAGTTGGAGTAATAGTAACACTAACTATTAAAAAAAATAGATTTAGCACAGTTTTTACTTCTCATTCTGTTCACATAAATTATTTTAATGAAAAATATATACTGACTTTAAATACAAATCATATTTTCATCAATACTTATAGTCTATTTTTGCCTCCTTTATGAATTCTATTTATGGAGTATATCTAAAAATCTCAAAATGAAAAATTTAATTAGGGCAAGATCTCTTTTTACAAATAAATCAAAACATGCATTATAGTTTGAAGAATTTTGTACCCATTTATGTTAATTTTTTTTATCTCTTTGTGAAAATAATTCAAATGTATTATTGATGGTAGACAATTTTTAATACCTCATAATAATAGCATAACACTGATTATTTTTACAATTCTTGGAATGAAAAAATTTGTGGATTGGGGATGCATTTTTCTTAATGCTTTTTATGTCTTGGTTTAATTGATAGATTTATAATTGTTATAGAAATACAAATGTACAGAAGATAGAAAAAAGTATAAATACTTCATATATTTTTTTCTTATATCTGAAATAAGAAATGATCTTCTATATTCTAATATAAAATGTTCTTGTCATTTTTAAGTAGAGGCATTGTGTTAAATCCCTTCTTCACTTCGCCTTTCATCCTTTGGCCTGACTAGCCAATTTAATTATACGGATTAAAAAAATAATAATTTACACTTCACACATTTCGACACGACCCACAATATTCCCCGGATACATTCATTACCCGCACATTCCAACACGACCAACAATATTCCCTCGCCACATGCATTGCCCGTGCTTCGAAACAATCCACAATATTTCCGACACATCTTCGGAAGACAATCTACAAATTTGCATCTAAAAATCATAAGAATCTTTCCTAGATTTTCAAATGCTAATGAGCATTTCCCAAATTTTCAGAGCACAAACACTCACCTACCACAGCTTCCATACCTCTACATATTACCACTGTAACACTCAACAATAATCACGGCTAGATTTATCACTACCACGACCTCTCTTTTCTCACAGGGCTCACGATCCAAAATCCTTACTCTATTTCAAATGAATGAAATTTCATGAATATTATGCGAATAGCATGGATTACTGGATTGTAAAAGTATTTATTACCATTTCCGGGACCATAATTCTCAGATACACTTATGCAACTGTCTGGAAACTGACCCTAACAAGTATCCTAAAATCTTTGTTTCAAGTTCACCTGTACTAGGTGTTACTAGGTGTTTTATTGAAATCTTAGTATTTACTTATTTCTAGTTTTATTGAAAAAAAAATATTTATAATCCACAAGAGATCTGGGGGTACTGGAAAAAGAATTCTCCCTTTTAACGATGGAACAGTTTTAGACTTAGAATTTAATGGAAAATGTAAACTGATTTTCAGTCGCACATTTTATTTAACGGCTGGCAGATCGAAATTTGTATTCATTCCGCCAGATGAAGAAGGTAGAGGTATGAATAACACGACAAATTTTTAACTGTAGGAAAAGAATAGGTTCATATTCATAGTTTTTTTTTTTTTTTTCATTATTATTTAGCCGATTAATAAAATGCATTGATTGTGTTTTAGACTAAAACATCTTTTCAGATCGTAAAAATGGAATTGTCAATTTTTCATTCATTTCCAGGCGAATTTATGATGAAATTTCCAATATGCATTCACGGGGAAACTATACTATTTTAATATTTGCAGAAATGAATTATCAATGATTCGACTAATTAAATATTTTTTTACAACTGACGCCATCTGGTGAGCAATTTCAGAAAAGCTGATTTTAAAATAATATGGCAAACTCTCAATAAACTTAATTGTTAAGACATTAATAGTATGCTCATAAAAATGCTTTATTAAATTTATTGAAAGGATATCCTCTGATTTTGAAAGATGAACTGTTTAAAGATGAACTCCAAACTACTAAAAGCAAATTTGGAGAAGTTTTCATTTATTATAAGCGATTTTCGTATATTCTAAAAATATTAACATTAGTCTTTCGAGATCCTTAAAAATTAGGTACAACAAAACACCAAGTTTCATACATTTGCATAAATGCTTTGTTATTTGCATAAAATTGCTTTAATAACTCACCAAATACAAGATCCAAAGAAGGCACCTTGATTATAAATTCACGTTTACACAAGATATAACCAAAAATTAATTGATAAGGTTCGACAAATGCCAAATCTTCCAAAAAGAAAATTCGTCTTTCATCACATCTTATAAGAATAATGACATATTTCCGGCCATGAAACAATTTTTGATAAATCGAGCGCTACACGGATACTGAATGCTCTTATTTTCTAAAACTTTTTATCACAATCCGTTCACGTTGGCCTCGCCAGTCTTGTCCCAAGAAAAATAGACTTTGTTTGCGGGTAAACCAGCTTTTCCTAATTTAAGTGCAGCGGATAAGTACATAAGTATTTCTATTTTCTTAAAATCTATATTCAGTGCAAATTAATTTTGTAAAGTAATTAAAAGTTTATACAATAACAAAGCAAAAAGTGATATTTCTCTACTTTAAATGATAATTTCTACATGTATGAAATGAATTGATAAAAATAATCAAGAAGCTTCGAGAGCGAAATCTCAAATGAGTGATTAGCATTAAACAGAATGATGCCTAATATAAAGTATTAAATTTCTAAAACTCAGGATCATGAAATCTTTAAAATTAAATTGAGAAATTTACTCAGAATACTCAACTCGTAAAAATATTCATTCGTGCCGAATAAGATGTGCTAAATACCCGAAACTATGCATTAAATATGTTTGTAGCAGAAATATCGCAATTTTCCTAAATTATCATTGAATACGATATGAAATTTAGTTCTACAAAACTTAGCAGCCCAAAAAATAGCTAGCAAAATTATTGAAAAATGCATTATTTCTTTTTAAATTGTATTCATCCTAGAATAACTATCATTAAAAAAATTATCATCTTTGAAATAAATTATGCAGTTCAGTTCGATATTGCTGAATTTTACGATTTATACAATTCGAAACAGATTTTCACTGTTTCATTTTTTAATCCATTTTTAAAACCCGATATTACAATTCCTTTGGTCTTGAAGTATATATTTTTCTGAATTATATTTTGAAAAAGGTCTGAAATGTCTCGCCCTTATGGTCGATGGTTATTTTCAATATTTTTTTATCCCCCGAATCAAAACGGAAAAATGTAATAGGTGTGGATTTGAATATTTATAGCTAAAAACCGATGTAAGAATTTTCTTAAATTGAAACAGTTTCTTTCGAAGCATTTGATCAAAAGTTTATAATCAAACGTTTTTATTACGAAGTTTTTAATATTTAGTTAATAATTTTAATTTTACTTATCATGTTAAATATGAATGAATCAATTAAGTATGAAAAAAGAGCTTTAATGTTAGTGGCCGTTAAGTATGATATTGTGACAAAAATATATTTTTGGGGGGAAGGGAGTTTCAAATAGCTAAATTATTGACCATATTTAAATAAACTACTAGTTTTAACTCAAATTTATACAATTTTTAAATTTCGAACCTTTTAATTGAATATTACTATTTCATTTATTAAAGAAAATAAATGTTTGCGTGTTGAGCTCTATATTACAAAACTATTTTATCTCACGTGTGTACGAAATTAAATGCATGCTTATTCAAATTCCTTACTTCTTTTGCATTATGTAACGATTGAGTTAGAGGTCTTTCAAAACGTCTTTTTGATCATTCTTTTAGTTTTAAGAGTTTTAATGGAGAATAGCGGCCCATACATTTTTCTGGCAACCCTGTTATCTCTTCAAAACAAAATTCCACCTGCGAGTTGAATTCGTACATCTGCAATAATTGTTGTTTTATTCTGCGCTTAAGTTGAATCGAAAACTTCTATTGTGCGTTTACTTTGGGGAATTGAAAGCTTTAGTTTAAATCTTTTGTTAGATTGCTAACGAATCGAATAATAATTAATTGGAAGACAATTATTAATTTTGATTAATTAGTTTTTATCTAAAAAGCCAGAAACAAAATCTTATTATATTGAAATTTATCTGTTACGTAAACGGCAGATTCTTAATGTTGAAACTCTGTTAAAAAACGCGTGTTCATGAATAAAAGGAAAGATATTTTTACGCATTTAAAAAATAATGTATGTGATTCAAATTCTAAATTTAAGAAGAAATTTAAAATATCCCCGTTTGTTAAAATTATATTATGCTTCATCAGACATGTCAGGTTCTAATAATTCTAAATGATTGATGCATTTGTAGCAGCTTTTTATATAACTTCCTTATCAAACGACACATCGAATGCGGCACCCCTTCGATGTCCTAGTGTAAACTTGCTCTAATTATTTGCCTGTGAAATAACTGTTTAGAGGGCATTGAATTTAAATATTCTGTAATTCGATTCATTTCAAGACTGAAAACAATCGTTTTGCTTTTAAAATCGCTGATGTTTGTCTTGTATTTGTCTCATAGTTCATTTGTAAGTAATTTAGTAATACGTCAGTAAGACAAAGTTATTTTCCATCATATTTTTAACAAATAGAAAATTTTTATACTATTTAGCTATTTTATCTCAAAAATCTTTTTATTCTAGTGTTCCCTGAAAATCTTTTTTCCCAACTTTCACCTCCCGTTTTTTAATGTGCCGGTCATCTCCGATATCTAAAATTCATTTTTTAAATTGATCTCTTGATTGTTTGTAACCATTTCGAATCAGTTGGTTCAAATTATGAATGCCTACTCGAACAATTTTCTGACGATCCGAAATCGATTCATTATCGTTTGATCAGCTGGCAACTCTGGAAGTTAGAATAAAATGGAATATTCTTTAAAAAAACTTTTACTGCGTCATATTTGTTAAATATGTTTTCAGATATCTTAACTTTTAACTGAATATTTTTCCATAGAAATTGCGTTTTTAATATCCCTGATGTGGATAATTTATTTTAGCATTGGTTTTTTTTTTTTTTTTTTTTTTTTTGTTAAATTTTTTAAAAAATCGGTGTTTTTTTTTTTTTTCCCATGAAGGTATTTATCCTTCTCCTATATCTGCTTTGATATCCTACAATTTTTACAATAGCTATAGAAATCGGACAGTATTAAAACAATGTATTTAATATTATACCAATTTGATGTATTTAATCGTCTTATCAGTATGCTCAATTGCAACATCCCTGAATTAGATTAATTATTGCATTTTAAACCACTTTAAATAAGGGAACTAATTCCACCTATTGATTTTGATATTCTTAATTAAATATAGCTTTATGTCAGCACTTGAGAAAGAATAACTGTTTGATGATGCACGTGACAAGCTAACAGGCCATCGCCATTTCTTATAAAGCTTTTAATTAAATTTTAAATTCTCATGAAATCAACGACTTTATACAAAAATGGTTCTGCTATAGTTTTGGTGACCGTTCTCGTTCATCATCTTTTCCTCTGTCTTCTATAATTAACCGCACTCTTTCTTTTTTATTTTATACTCTCGTATAAATATTTTGATGAATCCTTTCTGGAGCACTTCTTGTTGATTAGAATTCTTCTGTGAAGGTCCTTTACTCAGCGCTTTTAAGGGAGATGTGGCGTAGTAATGATTAGATTTCGGTTTCCATACTGGAGGCTGCTGGCTGTAGACCTGGTGTTGTTGTCTGTATATCATTGCGGATTAAATGTCCTTTCTTTCGTATGGTGTGGAAGTTTGGAGAGGGCGAGAAAGCTTGAGTTTTGTCCTTGCCATCTCATCACGGTGCAAAAATATAAGTTTTTTTCCTCCCTAAATAGCCCGTGTGTTATGTCCAAATGGTATTATAGTTAAATTAAAACTGTAATGCTTTTTAAAAAAATTTCATTCTGAAACCTTTTCAGTTAAAATATATCACACTCTTTTATATCCAGACATCTAAACATAGTATGCATATGAAACGCTAATGCCTGCAATCGTTGAATTTTTAAGGAACTTTGCTTAATGTCTTTTAATATATTTTTTGCAGAAATAAAGCCTTATAAGCATCTTACCCTTAAATTCATCTTCACATTTGATAATAATTGAAAGGATTCTACATTTTGCAGCCCGCAAATTCATGTATTTTTTCTCCGAGATTCCTGGATTTTATTAATGCGATTTCAACTATAATTTTTTTCTTTATTTCGGCAAACAATTGCATAAGATTTCAAATATACAAACGCATTTTAATATTTTTAATGATTGCTCGTGCGATTTCTGTTTTTGATGTAATGGTAAGAATTTCAGTGATTTTGCTCCGTTTTCACTTTTCCAAGTAGTAAGAAGTAGAAAACGCGTTCTTGGATATCAATAGGCAAATAGTATTAAATGTGAGTTTGAGATGTCAAAATAAAATACGAGGAATTTCTTAATGTGTTTTCCATTTTGCAGTTATCAATACAAAATACTTGATATCATTCAGATTTAAAAAGCAAATGTAAGTACTTTTTAACAAATCTGGAAGCAGACTAACTCGAATTTTTTCATATTTTGAGAAGACAGTGCATAGATCTCCTGTAGCTTCAGAGTTGAGTGTTTTTTTTTTTTTTTTTTTTTTTTTCATCTTTACCACAGGAACCGATTAAGAGATACAAATATTACCGCGTGTTGTGGAGGTCGATGAGGGCTCCACAATTCAGATAGGGAGATGAACTAAATAATGCGGTGTAACTAATTTAAATAAACTAAGGTATTGCGGTGTAGCTATAAGTGATGAAACGATGCTTCTATAAAATGAGGTTTATTTCTATGAGAAGGAGCATGGAGTCACCCCGCTACCACATTGTCACATGTCCAACCAAAAGCGAAACGCGCTTTAAACTCTCCAACAAAAATAAACAACGCTAACAGCCAAAATTTTCAGACCCCACCACCTAAAAGAGTCGCAAAAAATCAAACAGAACCCAGAAAATCCCAATCAGCAATAAATTCGAATCATTAAACGAAGAAAATGATAAAATTAAAAATCACCCCATCATGCTCAGGATAACTGAGAAATACAATTTAACCCTTCAGGACATCAACAGGAAATTCCCTGGAACTGAAAACAGTCATTCAAATGGATATATAAGAATATCCCCTAAAAAGGAAGAAGATTACCGTAATATAATCAAATTGCTAAAAGAAAACAAACATGACTATTACGTTATCACACCTCAGGAAGACAGACCCCTAAAAGTAGTCATAAAAGGATTACCAATTAACGCTAACATTAAAGATATCAAAATAGAATTGGAACAGCTAAATTTCTGTGTAGATAAAGTCATTCAACTCAAACAACAGAGATCAAAACAACCCCTACCAATTTTCATGGTCCAATTAATAAAAAATCATAAAACAGAAAAATATATCACCTAAACAAATTACAATACTTAAAAATCAAAATAGAAAGCTTTCAGAAGCGCTCAGGTTATACACAGTGCTGGAATTGTAACGTTTTTCACCACATCTCATGCCTAGATATGGGGCGGTAGCCCAGGCGCAGTCCTCACCATCTGACAGCTGCTCAAAATTACGAGGTCCGTTCCAAAATAGCCTATTGTTGCTTTAATAAGTAATATTAGAATAACAAACTTTAACAAAAGAACATTTATAGCTTTCCATCCCTTAAGTCTTGCTCTAGATGGGTCAGCCCTTCATTTTGATATTGCTTTGTTTCGACAGCGAAAAATATACCAAAAAATTAATTGTCAGGAGATATTCAATTTATTGCAATAATATTTTTAACCTTCCCAAAACCAACTCTTTAATATGACATTTTAGATATTTTGAAATCTTGATTTAAATCCTGCATTTAAGTGTAATTTCAAGAAAAAATTATTTAAAACAACTAAGCAATTTCTTGGAAAAAATTCCAATTTGTAATAAGCATGCCAAAATCCAATATGTAATTTCAAATATATTGTATAAATGTTAAAATATAATTAGTTTTGAATTTTATTTAATAACATTTGATTAAAATAATTTTTTCTACTTAAGCCGTTGATTTTGGAATAAAGTAATAAAAATAATCACAAGTTGATAGAGAATTAGTAAGAAGAATTTTTCCTTTGTATCTCTTCGTTGTTATTCTAAAATTGAAAATCTTCAAAAATAGAAAAAACATAACTCGTTTGCAGTTTCGTTTTTAAATATATAGTGCATAACAAAAAATATGTGATTTAGAAAAGAATCCATAATCCGACCTGCCTAATTTTTCATTTTTCATTCATTTTTTAAAAAAAATCATAAAATAAAAATTATTTCTCTAAATAACATTTCCATTGCTAATCTTCGATATTTCATCACTTTTAGTCATCAATTCAAAAAAACGAAGAAAAAAACTCGCAATCATATATATATATATATATATATATATATATATATACTACATTTTTTTAAAAAATTTTAAAACATTTTAAAATTGTTTTCGTAACAAGAACTATGTTTTGGATTCATTTAAATATTAAAAATACAATATGAGAGTTATAAAATACTTTTATTGTATATCTCAGTGCGAAACAATTCTATGTACTTAAATTTCCCCCCAATTTAAAAATTATAAATTAGTAAAGATAATTATCTAAAAGCAATAAAAGTCTAAACCATCATGGCGAGGGAAAAATACACATAATAATGGATATCAAATTAAAGCAAAAATAAATAATTAAAATTAGTAGCAAAAAAAATTGTCTAAAGAATCTCTTTTGATGAATTTATAATTCAGTACAAAGCGAACCACAAAGTCCTACTAAAAATGATTAAAAAATGCAGTCGATAATAATGACATAAGCTATACGCTACGATTAGAATTAGACATAGCAAAGCTCTTTCCCGGCGACTATCAAGGTCTTAACCCTTTCGAGTAAGCGAGTGAACGCAAACGATTACTTTCCCACCCTTATTGCAACTCAAGCGATTTCCCATCCCCTCATTTTTAGATCGATTGGAATCCGAAAACAGACATCTGGAATAATCTAAAATAACAAACGGGAGTCTACCGAAACTCATAAGCTGAAGCAATGTAAAGCATTTTTTATCCATCACGCAGATGTTTTTCTTAATAGAACTGTAGCTAATTTCCTTGGATGGCGCCAATACGACAGTGAAAATACTTATTTTTAAACGAACGGCTCAACATTTCAAGGGAAGTGGATTAAAAATCATCATAAATAATGAATACTTTGTTTCATAAATTCAATTAGTTTTTATCTAATGTACACCTTAGAATAAACTATAACATATCACATCAATTTGGATTTGTTTGGATTTTTCTGGCGCAAGAGCCATGGTTTTGACTATGCTGCGCCAAACTACGGAATTGACTACTAATTACGGAAAGACGCATTTGATGTAGAAGCATAATGTTAAAATTATATTTGCATATTCGTTAAAATCATTGCTGCATCAGAAAATTTAATCATTCAAGAGTTCCCTCTCCCACTTTTTTTTTTTTCATTTCAAGAGTTCTTGATATAAATAACTCACTGTCAATATTTAAAAATTCTTATAAATTTTTTAAAAGAATTTTTATAAATTTGCAAAATTTTAAATTAGTTAATTTACACAGCAATTGATTGCATTTATTTATTAAAATATAAAGAGAATAATGTTCTAGTGTTGGAAACGTATTAAGATATATGTAGATCCATATCTAAGAAATAACTTCATTAACAATGTAAATTTTCAAAATTTACTAAAATTTAATGATTTAAAATGACAGAATAGTAAGTAACACAGGGCAAAAAATATTTTATGGAAAAATATTTTTCTGGTCTATATATACCACTTAAAATTTTGCAGGTATAATGCGAAAACTATCCCAAATCAAAACCTCTCCTTTTCCTTGCAAATGACTCTGCCTACCCACAATAGCTGTTAAATACCAAAATATGAATACTATGGAAAAAAATGTCCGATTTTCTGAATACAGCAATCAAACTCCGAATTTCTAACCAAAGAGAACGTTTGCTAGCATATTTTAAAATTATGTTCTTTGATTTAAGCAGTGCACAAAAGATATATCAGCCAATTTTCAAACGATTTGCAAAATTCTTTAAGGAAGGAATTTTTAATTTGTTATTTTATAAAGCTTTGAAAAATGATTAATACTATTTAAAACACAGTTTTCTGAAACAGCATAAGCATTTTAATTCATTTAATTTTTTTTTTTTTCACATACTTTCCGATATTTGTAAATTATGGATTGGGCCTGAAAGTTGGTCAAATTTCGGAATGGAAATAATTTTATTTTCTATCAAATTTGATTTCCATTCAATAATCTGTGCCGAGTTATCTATTTTCGGAAACTTCAATATCGTCTTCGTTAACAGAATCATTTCTAACAAAGTAGAAATATTTTCTTCTTGAAAAGAGTTTGAAGTGTCAAATCCAGCATTTTCATCATCACTTATACCTAAATCAGATTCATCCCTATCTTTAAACATTATTTTATTAATTTCTTCTTGAGTTAAAACTTTCCGATATTAGCAAGAGATTTTAGTAGCTGGTTAGTAATTAAACATCTACCCTCAAACACTTTCTGGAGACACCAATCAACAGTGACAGCGGGAACGGAAGCAACCACTGTTAAAAAGACAAAATCGCCCCTCACCATTTTATGACCCTCCTGAGAATAGAAGCGATCACGTTAATCCAAGAATTTTCGGAAATTCTAGATGTCCGAGGATTTCACTTAAGAAAGTGGCGTTCCAATTCTCCACGTGTCTTAAATAATTTAGCTGAAAGTCTAAGTGATAATGAATTCATTCCGAAAACTGTTCTAAAACTCTTGGACTTATTTGGGACTCTTCTACTGATTGCTTTGTTTTAAAAATTGACTTTAACTTTGAGAATGAAATCACCAAAAGATCTTTTCTATCGTAATCAGCAAGGCTATTTGATCCTTTGGGTTTTCTTTCACCTTGCGCAATATTAACAAAAATCTTTTATCGGCAGTTATGATTGCTGAAACTTGATTGGGACCGTGCCTTATAGGAACATTTTATAGTTAAGTGACGTAAATTCAAAAAGGAATGTCAGCAAATGTGTCACATTTTATTCCGAGATGGCTTCTAATTACAAAAAAAGGAAATTACTCTTCGTGGTTTTTCGGATGCCTCGGAATCAGCATATGCCTGTGTAATTTATGCGGTTCAACGAACTGATAATGGTGTTACTAAAGTCACTATTTTAGGAGCTAAAAGCAAAGTAGCTCAGCTAAAGCCTGCATCCATTCCACGTAAATCAGTTAAATGGAGCTCTCTCGTTAGCCCGCTTATTATCTGTTTTTATTAATACCTTTCATGAACATGTTATTAATTTATACGCTTGGACAGATTCGAAAATTGTTTTTTCCTGGTTGTCAAATATTCAATTCTTTCATACCTCC
>JAPMOR010077497.1:0-12044 GCA_026543865.1 Argiope aurantia
TATTGAATATTATATTAGATTATATTAGTATAATTAAGATAATGTTTATAGAAATATAATAATAAAAATAACAAAAAAAATTGAAAAATGAAGGAAAAAATTTTGAATTCCAATATGGAAATAACTGATAATTTTATATCATCGTTTGATGAATTAAAAGCATCAAGCTTTATAAAATGAATAACATATGAAAACTTCACACGTTTATGCATGAAAATGTTTTTTTAAATACATTCTTTTAAACCACTCTGTGGATTTTTACTACCAATAAAAGTTTTTAATAAAGGTAATTGAAAATGATTTTCATAAAAATGCAATACGCAAATATAAAAATAAGATTATTGCGTAAGTGCATGAAAAATTCAACATGACATTTTCAACGCTTTTTTGTTTCGAAACTTGATAGTTTACTTACTTTTTTGTCTTGAAAAATTTCTTTTCAAGAAAGTTTGTGAGATATTATTTATTATAATTAAATTTCTAATTTCTGTGTGTTAAAGTTGCACGCATTTATTGTGCTGCATAATTGATTGAATTTCAGTAGAAAAAGTGTGTTCTGATTGATTTTATATTTTACACTTTAACATCATTTTTCAAATATTAGTTAAAATTTTTTTCATTATTTAAACAATCATTATTTTATTTATGATTGTTTCTCCTGATGATACGATAGTACCTCTATTAATAATAGAGGAAAATGTGTGTATATGTCTTTTGGAATTCTGCAGGCCAAACCATAGTTGGAGAAATATTCTTTGGAGGGTGAGAATGTACATTTTAAAAGGATCTTTAAAAATTTTCAAATTAAAATAATTTATTTGAATAAATTAAAATTTAACCAGATTTTGGTTCCCCCCCCCAGACAATTTTCAAAAATATTATTATGAAGTAATAATTTTTATACCATTTTAAAATGTAAAAAAATATTTTCTTGAAAATATCAATTTAATTTCCACGCAATGCTTTCTTAATTTTTCTACTTTTGATTTTTTTTTGTGTAATTTTCAATTATATTTTTCATTAACGTTGTGAGATTCAAACCACTTTCATTTTTTCATCAATTATTTAATTACATAATTTTCTTGCGTTTGTAGTCAGTAAATAGATTATACAATTTTACAAATATATGTATATGAATATATTTTATGTATTTATATATTAATTTATGTAATATTTATTTTATATATTAATATATATTTTATAATTTATAAATATATGTAAATTATTATTTTATATATAATTTATTAAATGATAAATAAAACTGATAAATATATAATTTTATTGCTTTTTAGAACTCTACCTAAATCGTGTGTTATATATGTTTATGTTAAATTTTTGCATAAATTTCTCAATTCATTAACTTTTTGAAATCATTGTTTTTATTTGCCTATCATTTTTCCTAAGCATGGCATTACCAATTTACGGCATTATTATTATCGAATAATATTAGTATGGAATAATAATACTATTTTTCTATACTGATCAATCGAAATCCTATTTGACATGAGTTCCAGGTGAATCATTCTCTATATTATTTCTGCAAGTTCTAAAGCATTTATAAAATATCATATAATATACAATTTTATGAAATCTCAAACAGTAGTGCCTCTTTACAAAATTAGTTTATTATCATATTTTATCTTGGATTCATTGTTTTTCAAGTCAATTGTTATTTTGTAACTTCCAATTATATATCCGTGATATATTGCATCAACTAACTTTTTTGTCTAGACTTCATGTCTCTACGATTGGTGTATCTTTTTTATTAACTATACAGACAGAAATCTATTATTATTTGATTGCTAAAAGTCATATACTAGTAGTATTGTTATTATTTATAACAAAAAATTAAAATTATTTTTATACTGCAATAAAATAGTTTATCGATTTTTAGATGCAAGAAGAGTTTATATATTTTATGTTATTGTTTGCGATAATTATTCTTTTCCGTTTCATAAAAATGAAGAATTAATAAATATTTGTATAATTAGTTCTTTTTTAATGCTCTTTCGAATCGGTTATTGGAAACCCCATTATAGAAAATTATTGGAAACCCCATTATTAGGATAAAATTATTTTGAAAGTCATTAAAAAAATCAAAGTCAAAAACGTTTTCTTCTGTCATTCCAAGTACTTCTATTTATCAATATATCTTTTCAACTTTTGCAGAATATAAAAACTTGAAAGATAAAATAAAATTTCAGCTCAATGTGAGGTTATATATTTCCATATTCATATTCTATTTCAATATAAGTTTTGCACTGGGATATTCAATATAAGCTTTGCGATCTGGCAATTAAACATTCACTAAATTTACAACAGAAAGTTTAATTTTATTAAAGAAAAGAAAACGATTTTTTTTTTACTGTAGTCTTTAAATATTAAATGTTAATGTATTGATTTCCAACGATGAAATAACTTCTGATTTACAGATATCCCCAATATAAGCGTAATAGTTTATAAGTAGTAAACTATGTTAATATTAATTATAAAAAAAATCCTTTTCCAAATATATTTATTTTTTATACTTCGAGTGGTTCAATTCATTTTATGAGCTTGATTTTTATCGTTTTTTTATCTTTTTAACTTCACTCCTACATAGTGGCTATATCTTTATGCGCAGCAGTTTTACATTATTTTATTTTCTGGACAAAAAAGAATTAAAAAATTTCAAAAATTGAAATCAGAATTTATTATTTTTAACGAAATTCAAAATTTAACTGAAGGGAATGGATGCGGAAATAATTCATTCTTCTCTTAATGGAGAAGTGTTTTTTTAATAAAAGCATTCCTTGAAGAAAATTTCATAAATCAGAACAAATTATTCCTAATAATTATAGATTATAATGTTTAAAACTAGAATAAAACATTTAATAAAGATATAACATAAAAGATGAAACCTTTGTAACGTTTAGCCTTTACTAAATAAAATAACTAGGGTAAATAGGTTATATAACTAGGAAAAATAACTAACTATTCTAAATAAGGTTTTTATTTGAAACAAATAGTGAAGTTATTTATGGGTAAATGCTGATTATATTGGCATTTCACTTCTGTGTTTATTCTTTTAAACGACCGATTTTTCATCAGAATTTTATAATTTATTGCTTTTCTAAAAAAGTTTTAAAAGGCCTTTGATGAGAATCATGGTATTTAATTTTTTGGAATTTAGCTCTTTCTCTATTAGCAAAATTTCAAAAAAATTTAAATTTTAAAAACGAATTTAATTATCAAATCCAACATACCTTGATTCTTAAAGGACCAAAGGTTCATTTTCTCGATTTAAAGACTCAATTTGTACCGCCAAGAAAATTAATTAAACAGATTTGCCGAAATTAAATTTTGACCAGCGATTTAAGTTTTGAAAATTAGTTCGTCTCAATTAGGAATCTGTAGTAAATTGAATTCAACATTAAATGAAAGAATTAGCAATACTTATATGCACAATTGGGCAAGGAATGGAAATTTAACTCAGATTTGTACTGAACAGAATTTTGTGCAAATAATACGTTCGGCAAACGATTTTTTTTGTAGATACTGTATTTTTACTCTTCTTCATATTTCGTAAGCATTTCCAATCGTTTGCTGTTTTATATGCTTTTGCTGATAATTTAAAATGTGTTGATAAAAAGCAATTGTTAAAATTTTCGTAATTTATCATTTTCTCTTAGACATTACAATTGAACTGGAATATTTGTGTTTATTTTATGTGTGCAAATACAAGGATTTGGCTATTCTAAATTTGGGCCATTTGAGAGTTAGTAGTTTTTTTCAAACAGTTGCTAATGGACTGTCTGTCATCTTAAAATAGCGTGTTATTTTGATGAAGCTTTTCGATTGTTTTAATTGTTGTTTTGGCATTGCTTTAAAGATTCTAAAACCTAAGTCGTCTTTATTTTTGGAATATTTAGAAACAAATTAAATGCACCTGGATGTCATTTCCACTTGGTCGGAAATATCAAAAGAAAATTGCTTCTTGAAATTGATTTTTTTTTTTATTTCTCCAGAAAAAAAAAGAAATTTATAGGTTTAAAAATTCCAAAGATGATTTGTTAAGTTTTATTGTATACGTTTCCGTCCTGGAAAATCTTTTTTTGAATTAAATTTTGACTTATTTGTTTGACAAACTTCGCTGATTTTCATAAATATGTTTAAGTGAAGTTTTTAAAATTACTAAATACCTTTTTTTGAATAATCTATTATATCAACTCTATAATTTTAGAAAAACTGAAAACATCTTTTATTTGAAATACTTACACATTCTATTCAAGAAATGAAGGTTTCAAATTTATTCATAATTTAGTACATTATTAAACAAATTTTCTAAAAATATTGTTCTTAAGCACTCTGATTTTTCAAGAACAGTCATTAATTTTCTAAAAACATTAGTTTTCAATCGCATATTTAAAAAAAAAAGAGTTTGTAAAATATAATTTGGATTAATGTTTAGATATTTTGTGTAACTGTTAAAATAAACGTACACATGGCTAAATAATAACTTTAAATATTTCTTTCAAATGCCCTCTGAATTTAAATGCTCTTCAAAAACGTATCGTTACTTTTTTTCTCAAATATTTAATTATTCTCTTTATACTAGTTTAAATAAAAATGAACTTAAAGATGCTTAATATATAAACAATATTCTTAATAACTTAGTAGATTACACAGATTTTTTGGAGAGGCAGATGTCTACCTGATCGTCTGCTGGTAATATAAAAGTAAATAAATATATAATAACTAATTATAATGAAACAAATATAGTTCTTTATTGCATGTAGTACCATTTATGAATATTAAATATTAATATAATTACACAGATTTATGAATATTAAATATTAATAAATTATTCACTTATTAAGTATAATATTAAATATTAATAATATTAAATTTTATTAAATATTAATAAAAATTAATATAATTATTAATTTTTATTCCATAAAAGTTAATATCGTATCATTGATTACCACATAAAAATAAGCATTATATTTTCAAAGCATATGACATTTGATTTTTTAGCTTAAATCTAGGAATCTTAGTTTAAAATAAAACATCTTTATTATTTTAATAGATTATAACAAATAATTACTCGTTTTTAAAAAAGATATAATTTATTTTATCTGTTGCGAGTTGTGTCTAGAATTTGCTTTCAAATAAAAAGTTAGCCCGCTAAGGAAAAACAGTGTTTGCTTCAAAACGAAAACGCAATGTGTAAGGATATTGGAAAAAAAAATCTATCCTATCAGTATCAGAACATTCGTTCATTTTCGTATTGCAAAAAAGATATGGTGCTGTTTTGCAAATAATTGGTCTCGTATCCTAATCGTATGGTAAAACTCACTGACTGACAAATATGAAATTCCATCTAACTTTAAATCATTGATCGGCAACGTTTGTTAGATTTCGAAATGTACGTACGTTTCACATGGATAGAAACTATTATCAGTATAATTTCTAAATTATGTAGTAAATAAAAACCCATCGGGAGGGGTCTTCTCAAAACTTTCTCGTATACTTTCTGATAAACTTGTCATGTCAGAAAGGCCTCGCATGATATTGCCGTTCAGCAGTTACGAAATATTAACTTTCGGCATAAATTTAGCAATTTTACTGAATCTATCGTGTCATCTTTTGACGATTAATATCTGGCATGCTGTTAATATCCGAAAATTGAATTTATGCTTTAGACACGTTTTTCACAATCGATTGAAATAAAGATTTGGCACAAAACTGCACTTGTTGGCTGTAGCTCAGAAACTCCCATTGTTGGTTGTAGCTCAAACTTTGACAGATGTCTAAGACTACAGATAGATAAGTGCCACGTCTTATCTATCTAGCTCACTTCGTTATGTAGTTGTCGTGTTAACTTATATACGTACTTTCTCTGAAAGGAGTAAAAAGACTTTCTCTGAAAGGAGTTGTTAGAAATCTGCAAATTTGGTGTAACGACCGTATACCAAATTTCAACCGTCTAGCTGTAAACGTTTTTGAGTTATCTTTGTCACAGACAGACGGACGGACATTTTCCAAAAACGGGCTTTTCGAACTCATGGAGATCTAAAACGTGGAGATTCGGTAAAATCTCAAGTTTGAATTTTTTGACGATTACCATACTTTCTCTATACTACACATGCGAGAAAGTAAAAATTCTTCGTTAATAGAATGAAACTCATTTATCTTTATAGAATGGTTTTAAACAACCCCCGCCCCCCTTATGCCTTAAACATTAGTGGTAATGAGGTTGTTGATAGATTGGCCAAGGAGGGTAGTAAGAATGAAATGGCCCCTGGCTCTTCACTTACTTATTTAGAACTGTACTCAGTACTCAAATGGAAAAACAATTTATTATGACGTATTTCACCTGCACTCCAATGGTACACGGGAGCATCCCCTGGCACTCTGCTGGAAATCAAATGTGACCGTGGCTCCCAGACTGCACTGGCTAGACTAAAAAGTGGCCGCCTTAAGTGCCTTTCCTTTGAAAGTGGTAGAAAAAATCCATCCCAATTGTAAAAAATGCTGTTCCATCCAGCTTCATGTGATAACATTCTCGGTTTCATCGGACTTTCCAAGGAAGACTTAACTTCCTATCCGCTTATTATTATAGATTTTTTTGGCGGTCAGCAGCCTGCTGGAGCATATCTGACAAATGTCAGATCTTTTGAGGATAAACTACAACAATAAATAAACTTTCTTCCAGATTCGTTTGACACCTTTATGCAAGAGTCTCACGACATGTGCATTTCGTAATTCATCTAACAAGGATTCTATTTACAGATGTACATGAAGTTATTCTTCGGTTCAAAATGCTTATAGTGACAAGAGGTTTTGTCACATTGCATAATCGGTTGTGAAGTCTCAGTACCATATGTTGAGATTCTTATTTCTAATAATAAGTCCTTTGGAGGTGGTTCAACTGGAATCTCGTCTAATTATTTTAAATTCTGCCATGACCCGCTGGTCACGTGTTTTTAAGATAATGCAATCCGGCATGTGAATGCGACAAAGTAGTGAGTATTAAAGTGCATTTGGCGGCGAAACATAATAAATATTTTCATAAAATTGTGCAAATTTACGAACGCGTGAAACCAACGTGAAAAATTAATTAATTGATTGCGCAAGAAAAATTGATTTGGATATTGCGGTCTTTCTACCGAATGTTAGAAGGGTCTTTACTTCTCTTTCCATTTCTCTTTATTATATATATGTAAACATATTTTAGCAGTTTCGTGACCGAATAGGAGAAACTTTAAAAATTTTAAAACTTTGATTTATTTCTATACGGAAGTCATGTTATGTACAAAGAGCGATGATAAAACTGATGTCCGTTTACATCACGATACAAGTGCAAAAGCAAGACAGAAAATTTTCCCTTCAGTGATTTTGCTATGAGAATTGGGTATTGATATCTTTGACACGTGTCGATTTATGTTAGGGAATTCAGGGATCTTTAAAAGAATGTTGGAAACATTAAGAATTTTTATCCCTTCACTTGGAACGTGAGAAAATGCTGAAGTGAGCCGTCTTATACAGAGCGAGTTTGAATTAAATAAAAGTAGCTGGAATTGGATCAGGAAATAAGAGAGCATTTTTAAATGAAGTTAATATCGGCTAAATTAAAATAAAATTTAGGAAATTAATTAGGATTTAAATTAGATTAAGAGATATCATTATAATAAGATATATATATATATATATATATTGGTGACATTAACAATATCTTTATGAATGCTGTGATTCAAATAATTTTTTCATTTTAATGCGATTTATGTTTTGAAGAGTTTCGTATAGTGTTTGTTCTTTTAGGTTAAGTAAAAGAATTTGCTTTTGACTATGTTTTAATTAATTTTTTTAAATATCACAAGACATGGGAATAATTTTTTGATAATGTTTTTAAATATAAAAAGAACTTTTAGAATCAGATTTTAAAAAAATGTTAATTTTAAACGTTAATTTTTTTTCCTGTGAATTTTTTTTTATTATTATTATTATACATTCTATAAATCTTTTAATTTGCCAAAGATTAAATATTGACTTAGATGCTAATACGTTAGGTATTTGTTTCAATAAAACAAATAAATAAGTAGAATGAAAAATATTTGTGTTTAAAAACTGTAATTCAGAACTTTTGTTGTAACGGATTTAAAAAAAAATCTCCCAACAGTGTTTCTCGAATTTCTTCAATTTCTTGTGACATACATTAATTTTAATAATATGGTAATAATTATATTTTGACTCTTGGGTTAATTAACATTATTAAATTAATATTTACTTAGGATAAATCTAAATTTTACGATTATATTATTTCTGTTAATTTTTAAGTGTTTTCTTCTTTTATTAACTATTTCTCGAGTGGAAATCACTGTTATATTTATAAAATCGCTGCCATTCCGAGATATTTTAAAATACAAGCTAATAAGAAACAATAAGAATTTTATAGGCTAAGCAGTTCTATAAGTTTAAATGATGAGCTTCATATTTTTTTTTAGATTCGTTCAGGGTACTTTTAACCCTTGCGGCTGTCTGCGGGTTTTATAATATTTCGAATTTGAACGTCACTGAAAATTTCCCATCTTGCGAAATTGTTTGAAAATGTTTTTCATTTTGAAATTATCTTGGAGAAAAAGCTTTCTTTGAAATTCTGTGGTTTTTGATTCTTACTTTTCATTAATTATAAATTATTTGATTCTTACGATAATTTATGCTATCAGTTTCAACAAGTAAATTATATTATGTTATATTTTTTGTATTTTGAAGGCCTGAAAAATAACAGAAAATAATTTGCCTTTTTTTTCTATTTTGTTATTTATTTCCACTCATATAAAAGCAAAGAAAATTGAAACAAATTAATCAGGGGCTTCCCCTTTCAAATGGTTTATTTTATTCGGGCATTTCTTAATAATGATTACAAACGTTAACTGTTGCTAATATTAAAATTATATGAAACAAAAAATAATGCAAGTGCCATGTAACATGCCATCTATATAGAAGCTTAAATATTTTAAATATTTATTTTAAAACTCTGTGAGAAATGCATAGGCTTCAAAACAAAACAAAAAATCTTTTACTTTTTCGCATACGAACTATAGAGAAAGCATTAAATCATCATCAAAAAAAAATTCTTAATCGAGATTTTTCCGAACGATCATGTTTATGTAATCCTTGAGTAAAAAAACGCATTTTTCTAATTATGCCTGTCAGTGAGCACGATGACTAAAACACTTGGAACTAAACAGTTGAAATTTGGTGCATGTAATTATAATAAACAGTGTAGAATTCTTACCAAGTTTGAACGAAATTCGTTCGAAGAAAGTATGGCTGACTAGCTGTTGAAATACAATTGAATTCGATAACTACAAAATATAACGAACCAGATTTGGAATTAGAACAATTTGGTGTTCTGGTTTAGCTTTTAAAGTGTAAAATTTTGATAACAAAAATCTATTAAAACGTTGACCGTCAGTCAGTCTATATTTTCTCATGCTTGTAAATGCAATAACTTAAATGAAATTTGGTACGTAATCTTGTGACGACAACTTTAGTTTCGTGTCAAATTTTGGTTTTAATTGGTTGAGGGGGAGGAAACATATATTTGCATGTAAGATTTGGTAAAAATGCTATATTATCTACATTTTGTAACTACTGTTCACCAATGCCATGCAAGGTATTCGTTGTCTTACTCAAGGTTCACAATTTTATGCCGGAGTGGTGGGGAGGTTCGTAAGACCTTTATGGGAGAGTACGAAGAGTAACAGTATGTGAAAAGGTTTCAGAGAGACCCTTTCCGCTGATTTCGTTTAAAATTCGTATTCAGATTTATAAAGAGTATCCCAAAGTTAACGCAAGATTTGAATTTGCCACCATTCGTACAGTAAAGTGTTGGTAACAGCATTCAAAAAACCATTTGACAGCTGATAGTTTAGGGTTATTAAAAATAGAGCATTATACAATAGAATAATGTGCAAACGTAAGATTTGACTTAAATAACCTTTTTTTCTTTAAATTGTTATATTATTGATACCGAATAGGGTTATGTATGAAATGACGCATAGGGCAAATGACCTACACCCCTTTTCTGGCTCAAACGTTCTCTTTTGTTGAAATTTTCCATGACCATTTTGCATAAATGTAGCCGAATTTCGTTGATGTTGCGTTGAATTTCCTCCTTCAATGCACGCGTGTTTGTGGGCTTGTTGGCATAGACCTTTGACTTCAAATATCCCCATAAAAAAGAAATACAATGGTGTGAAATCATACGATCGAGAGGACCAATTCTCAAATTTTTCCGCCAAGCTTTCATTATTTTTGAAATATTGTTCAAAATGAAAACACTTTCTATCATGTAATGCTCCATCTTTACTAACCCTAAACTATTTGCTGTCAAAAAATTTTTTTAAATATCGTTGCCAACACTTGACTGCACGAATGGTGGCAAATTCAAGTCTTGCGTTCATTTTGAGACACCCTTTATTTTTGTTCCATTTTCATATGTCGCTTGTTTATACTTTTATTATTGCTTATGATGAAATACAGAAAAATATATCTATTTGATACTTTTTATATCCTTGATATTATTTATAAACTGGTTCATGTAAATGTGCTCTAAAGTTACTTCTTCGATAATGAGTACTCACTAATAAAAATTGTTATTAGAATTTTTATTAAGAATTCATTGCAGGTTTAACATTTTTTAAAAAATATTGCGGAGCATATTATGGCATAAAAATTTTTTCTTCTCTCAAAAACTTAACTTTTCAGTTATACCACTTTTATTTCTTTACAGCATTTTCCCTCGCTTTAATATTTTAAGTATATTTTCCAACTATAGCTTTCATTGTTTTAGTTACTACATTCACACATGCACTCGTTGGAGCGGTATCAATAATTTTTTGAGTGCATTCTATCGCTTCTATATAATAGCGATAAGAATAAAATTTTTAAAAAAATTTAATTGAAGATATATGATTCATGCTCAACACTTTATCATGCTGCAATGTTTTTTGGATTAGAAATTCGAATCTACTTTTAAATTTCATTCTGCTGTTACCCCGTTGTTTTCTTTTTCATTGAGATGTGTTTTCATATCCAATATATTCAGTCCAAATTAATAAAAAATGTAGGTAATTAAATTTCTATCCTGCATTTTTCACCTCCTCTTCTGTTTTTTTCTTCTCTCCCCCACTCTTTATTTCTTTCCCATTTCCAAATCTTCAGCCTTCCCCGGATATTCCTGATCATGTCCTGCTGCCTCCCTCCCTGTTTGACTTTTATTATTTGCTAAAACAACATTACACCTTTATACTCTCTCGTTTTTTTTTAATAATATTCTTTCACTAGTGGAGGGAGAAAGAGTTTTTATTTTCTGTCATCTGGGCCCATTTCTTTAGACAAGTCGGTACCTCCCAAAAAATAATAATAACAAAAAAATTGCAGCTGTAAATGAAAATAAAAGGGGGTAAAAAGATAGTAAAAGAAAGCCTCGACGAACGACGAATAAAAAAATAAAATAAAAAGAAGAAGAAGAAGAAAGCATAAAAGACAAGAATGTTATTCTTCAATTTCGTTCGGAACCGCAGAAATTGTTGACTCTCTCCTCTTTCGCTCTGCTCTGCGATTCAGACGATTTTAAATTATGAAGAAACTCTGTGTGAAAATCTAATATGTATCTTTCCCATTATTTTCGCTTGCGAAGCGAAATAAAAAAAAATGTATGTTTTATTTTCGAATAACTTTAGCATATAAAGATGCGTTGTTGAGGGAGGGGGATATGTAAAGAAGTAATAGTGAAACTTCAGAAAGAATTAGTTTCAGAATTTTCTACGAATTAAATTCTTTACAATACCTTCATATTCTTATTTTAAATGATTTTTTTGTGTTAAATACAATATGCTACCGTTTTATATTGATTTAGCTTTCATTAATCGTTTGAAAGAATAATTGTTATTTGAATTCAGTCGTCTCAGTATTATGTATTTCTTTTCAAAGGAATTTATGATGTTTTACATTAAATTTATTTTTAACATCATTTTATTGTTTTGAGTCGTATT
>JAPMOR010077500.1:0-11863 GCA_026543865.1 Argiope aurantia
AAAGTAATGCGTAATTTGTTCTGTAGGTTGAATGGTCTGGCCTGTAGAGCTCCAACATACACACACACATTTGCATTTACAAAATCACATACCACATTTTATATATTTAAGTCATTACATTTTTGAATTATCGAATCTGCATGCTGAAGAACGTTCTACCTGACAGCATTGAACTCTTTTTTAGACTTGGCTCAAAATTTGATAGGTGGCTTAAATATAGATGTTAAACCCAAGTGCTAAATTTTATCCATCTAGCTCTCTTCGTTTTGTAGTTATCGTACAGCCGGACAGACAGATTTCCTCGGAATAGATTTTACTTAAAATATAACGTAAATCTACAGATTTGGTATTAAGTATATATCAAATTTCATCTGTCTAGCTTAAAGTGTTTTTGAATTATTTTTATCACAGGGACACAGACAGACATTTTCGATAAATGTGTTTTTCGATCTCAGGGACGTTTGAAACATTTGGATTCTTCAAACTCTGGGTTTCGAATTTTTGATAATTACAATATTTTTTCTGCACTTCGTATACGAGAAAGTAAAAATATTCGAAGAAATGGTAATAGAAGTTTATTTAAAATATGAATTAATTAATTTATAAAATATAATGGGATCTCATACTGCTCAAGCAAATAATCCAACACGAAGGAATGTATGTAGGAAAATTTTTATCTTAACCCCTCACGTCATATTCTAAAAAGTGAAAGAAGTGCGCTAATATTTTGCCCCTTATACAGAGCAGATATTTGCCAAGTTAGAATGTTCAATTGCATATCAAAAAACATGAAATTTTTGATTCGAACACATCTTTTCCCCTTGATACACAGCAATAAATCAAAACCTGTCGACATTCTTCGGATTTTTCGAAATATTTCTCTGCTCATTGAAGTGTATCCTCGAAATTCTTTATCATCAGAGCATAATTAGTAACAGAAAAATATTATTTTTTGATTTCAGATTATTTTGAAAGATAGTACTTTGAAATGATTTAAAGTTATTGCTATGATTTAATTGGACATTCCATTCTTGATTTATCATTTATCGTGCGGGAGAAAAATTCTTGAATTGTTTAGTCGGTTCTTCTCGCATTGCTTCAGAACAAGTTTTAATTTGTTCCTCTTTGTTCATTCCATTCTATATCTGGATCATCCGTTTCGACACATCGAACTGATTGCATTAGAAATGAGTCTTGAGGCTGCAAAAAGGGCATTTCGGGCATGGGGTTCTCGAAGGGGAATAAATGATCGAGAAACGGATGAACCCAAAGGGATAATTAATATTAAAAGATAAGGAAGCAAGGGATGTGTTCGATCATCCGTGATTCGACCTTCCTCCAGGGGATAAGAAACCCCCGAATCCTATTTTAGAGATGGAAAAAGAAGCATCCAGCAAATGATTAGAGCATTTCTCAAACTTTTAGCATTTAAAGGACCAAACAGTCTCCTATGCTCCGATTTTGTTCCTTTACGAATACATTCTGAATTTTACCCAATAAGCGTAGAGAAACATTTTAGATTTTTTTAAATCAGTCCAAGAGTTCTTCGTAATCCAACATTGATGAAAATCTGAGAACTTCAAGGGTAGGTCAGGCATCGAGAAATGAGTCATTTCTCATATACAAAGTATAGCGAAAGCATTATAATCGTCAAAAAATTTGAACTCTGATTTTGACTCATCTCCACTTTTTAGGCTTAAAAAACACATTAAAAAATATCTGTCTGCTTATCTATGACTCGAAAACGCTTTAGATGGATGAAACATAGACATGAAATGTGTCGGTTTTGAGCAAAATCTATGCTGAGAAAGTCTGTCTGTCCGAGTGTTCAAATAAAAGTGAACAGGATGACTACAAAGCGAAGAGAACGAGATGGATAAAATCCAGTAAACGGATTTAACATCTCTAGTGTATACCTATCAAATGTTGCGCTAAATCCAACGAGGTGTAGAACGTTTCTCGATCTGCAGTTTCGAAACATGTGAATGCAATAACTTAAAAGCCCATTAGTTTAAATATATCAAATTTGGTATGTGATTTTGTAACTGCAGCCGTCATTCGGTGTCAAATTTTGGTTTCAATCGGGTGAGAAAAAATAGGCCTAAAACACATACTCACCTTTTTCAGAGCGTATACGAGAGTGTTTTGTGGGAAACCACTCTCTCTTGTTATAATACAGTGTGGAAATATCTGCTGGGAATAGAAAGAGGCTTTAGATGTGTTTAGGTTCTGTGTCAGTAACTTAAGTTTTACCGTCTAAAGCCATGCGCGCTTCACTCTTCTTATTCATGCAAATGGGTTGTTGCGCTATTCTAAATGTGTATTCCATTAAAACTGTATCTACCTGTTGTTCGATGTGTCCTTTGCTTTTATTTTCGGTGTGTCTTTTGCTTTAAAGAGCTTCCTCTACCGGCACTATCACATACTTTGCGTTTCCAGCCATATATTCGATTGCACAGATGACGGGTTTCAATATGTCTGACATACCCTAAAAATCTGTAAATGACCATTCGGGATTCGGTATACGGTATGCCTAAAAAGTAGACTGAAAGAGATATTTTATTTTTGAATAAGCAGAATGCAACAATTCTGATGGCAGTTTTAATTTTTTTTGTTTTTCTGTTGTACTTCCTTTATATTGCATTTCCAATGTAACACAATTTTGCTAACTCGCTTTTTTCTCTGTTTATTTTTCTTTTTCGGTGCAAATTTCACAATCGATTTTAATCTAGATCCATGACAAGCTAGAAACTTGAAACTTTAAATATAGCTCAGTACTGGATGACAATACAATATTAATAAGCTTGTCTGCCAGCTTGTTTGTTCAGTACACATTTTGCAATGGATTGAAAACTTTCATAACCCTCAAACAGCCTCATGCCATTAGCTCATTGGGAAGTTAATTTAAAATTGATTGCAAAATTTTTCACACACATAGCTGAAAATCAAAAAATAATTAGTTAAGTTAAAAAAAATTAACATATCATCTTTTCTAAGTGGATTAAAAAGTATAAAATAATTGCTCCTACCTTCATATTGATTTATAACTCCATTCAAGTTGTCCTAAAAATTTGTGATTGTGAAATTTTAATATTACTCGGGTTACTCGATAAATCGAGTAAAAATACCAACATTCTTGAATTTTTTCTGCCCAATGACTCAAACTTACCACTTATTAATCTTATCTCATCTTACGAAATATGCCCCACTGAATGTTTCTAAATTGGAAGTTTAAGTGAAGTTCAAAGCAGTTACAAAAGAAATTATTTCGCATATTTGGATTTTTGTAGTTTGTTAGTGAGGTCAAATAAAATTTCCTGGATAACAAATTATGATTATTACAAAGTGTCAAAATTGGTTGAATGTACTAAGTTTTTTATGCTTATTTTCAAATGCAATGTTGACACATAAAATTTCACTTTTAAAAAACGAAACACTTGTATAAAGACCATTGAAATTAAATATTGATAGCATTGTACTTTTTTTCTGCTGTTAGTCTTTAAAGATTATTCCCACGTGTATGTTCAAAATCTTCTCTATTCAGGGTGACCAATAAAGTCCTTTAAATTCGTCTCGTATGGCCAGGAAATTCACATATACCTTTAGTGAAATTTGTTGAAGGTACTGAGACAGATTACAATGTCTCTAGCGACTAAATAAGGAAAATGTACGCCATACCATAATAAAAACGCAGGAAAATGTTTTATGAAGTTACATGTAAAATCGAAGGAGGTATTTGCGCTTAAACTATATTCATATATAAACATTCCGTGATTTGAAAATTCATCTAAAATTGTAAAATGTGTATTCAAATTTCTCTAAGTACATTTTTCATATTTTTTAATTATTTTTGTTTATTTTCTTCGTTAGTTAACTGGAGAAAAAATGTTTGGTAATACCGAAGAATACATTTTTCAGTTTTAGACGAATCCTTTTCTCCGGTATTATCACACAATATTTTCGAGAGAAGCAACGATGAAATGAAACAAAAATTACGGTAAAAAAATATGAATTTGTCAACACATTTTTCAATTTTTGATGAACCCTTTTTCACCTCGCAGAGAATCCAAACATTTCATTGCAAATACTTTCTTCAATTTTACGGATAACTTCATGAAACTTTTTCTTGCGTTTTTATTATAGTACAACGAACATTTTTTTAATGGACTTTTTGGCCCATCTCCTTTATCTTTTATAACTTCCTTATTTCGCCGACAAGAATGTTGTAACCTTTCTCAATAAATTCAGCATAGTTACTTTACTCTAGGTATATGTTTCTCTTACTGTACGAGACACCGTTTTGAATTTAAAGGACTTAAAAAGACTTTACTGGTCACCCTGTAAATTTTATTATTAGCTGAGCAGAAATAAATGTATGCGACTTCATTACTAAATAATTCTATTAGAAAAGAAGTGACATAAATAATTAAATAACTTATTGATTAGCAACAAAAAATTCCACCTGGTATTCCCAATAGAAGTTACATTTTATATTTTAAAAGAAAATCGGAGATGAAGTTCAGTCTAACACAAGCACTTTTTTTATATATATTATGCAACAAATAATGTCAGCCTATATTTTTTATATATATTTATTTTGCCAATGAAGTAACTGGTGATAAAACATCGGCTTTAAGTGTTCCAGGTTCTAAACCTGCTTCCCCGAAGTACTGCCTTATAAATAAATAAGACCTGGTGGATGCTAAAATCTTTAAGATCGAATATCTCTCCTCTGGTGTAGCGGGAAAGTATGGAGACAGGGATTCCGACTCAAATGTTGTCCTTGTCATCTGACAGAATTACGAAATTCGTCCTGAAATATTCTACCTATTATTCCAAAATGAAACTCAAATATAATTAAACTAATCATTGAATTACTAAAATATAAGTTTCTTATGTTATATCATAGGGCAATATTTGAGAAAATTTGATGAAATGGAATAATCTTAAAACGGCTAAATTAAAATTTTCTGTTTAGCATATCTCAAAAAGGTGAAAAATAAGAAAAGGTAAGAGAAGTAACCTAACGATCAAAACTCGGCTGGAAGATCAAAGGGACACAGGCTCGAGACCCTATTCTACCAAACATCCTGTGTGTTTGTGGCTTCTATTTTTGTTACAACCAACGCTACATTGGTGTATTGTAGAAATTTGGAGGCAAGATGGCAGCATCTTCATCATCCTATTTTCTTTCACAATGATGAGGTCCGCTCCAAAAATGCCTTCATGAGGCTTCTTTAATCTAATTGAACGAAATTAGAAAAACGAGAAGACATTCCAGTTTTTCACTTTGAACTGAATAATTTTTCTGTATCGAGAACAGAATATACAGGAAATTGACAGAATTTCCTGAACAGAAAGAAAGAAAGGACGATGGAGAGAGATTTATTAATTTTTTAAATGTCAAGAGATTTTGAAAATAGACAATTTTTGGAGTTGTCCTTTGAAATGGAAACAGCTCAGTATTATTTATTTTTCTTCAAAAATTAATAATTGCTTTGCCGTGGAATGTTTACCATTTTTTCAGTCTTATAATACATACATTGAAATGAAAAAAACGAGCATATATTACGCATCGAGGCAATAATTATGGTAATCACATTAACCATTTAATTATAAATTGCATTAATTAATAAGACTTACTTCTGTATTTATATTGCTCAATTTTTTAAATGAGAAGTCGCAGTGAAGGGGTTCATTACCTTTCAAGTGAAGATAACATATATCTTTTGTCTACAAATACACATGCGTTCAAGGTTTTTTGAATTCAGACTGGGACTATTTTTCTTCAATGGAAGCAATGGATTTACAAATAATACATCACCTAAAACAATAACATTCTTTACAATTCGCAGTAGCCCTCTTTTTTTTTGGAGAGATCTTTAAAAGAGGATCATCAGTATTAGAAGTCCATTACTAGTTGAGATAGTTTATGAAAGGTTGAAAAGAATTAGATGTGGAGAGAAGATTGTGTTTCGAAGTAGAATTGCCATCTGAAGACATCAACTAGTTAATGGTATTTTTTGTTTAATTAGAAGAAACTGAACCAATTAGAACTTGTTCCTATCCATAGCTGTATTACTTCCTGAGCATCTGGGATACGCTGACTATAGTGCAGTTTCAGAAATTCCTGCCATAGTGCGGATATCGACAAATTAGAGAACGGACATGAAAATCAAAGTCCATTTCAAGAATAAGAACATGTCTATTTTTATTCGCGTCATTCTGACGTATTGGCTGAACAATTTGGTGAAGAGATGCCTGTTTTTTTAGTATATTTCATATGTTTGGACAATAAATACGATATGCGTATATGATCATTTCGGTTTTCGGGAGGATGGGAAAATGGCTCATCTTCCACTTGTTTCGTTTTTATGAATTTGTTTCTTTTTGGGCTTTAAAGTGAACGTTTCGTAAATGCAACCTTCAAGCTTCCATATACGAAGCGTCAACTGTAATTTTTAATGGGGAGATAGCAATTTCCGATTAAGACAGTGCTGTAATCAGAAAAATATTTCTATAGAATTACGCGAGTTTCATATTTAAAAGAAGCTAAGTTGCATTCTTGAATATTCTTTTTTCTTGCTCCCTAAGAATAAAAAATGTCACGAAGTTCCTTCTGAACAATTTCTAAGGATTTCTTTCTTCTTATTTAAGCATTTATATTGAATTTTTCCACAAAAAAGAAAAGTAGGTTTCCTATGCAGTTCCGAGAAGGCAAAGTAGCCTCTCAATTTTCAGAAATAAGTAAAATATTAGCTGAAAATGCAATATTTAATTTTTACGAAAGTTTTTTAAATACTGCTGATGTAACTTTGATCTAATCATTAACAATGGAAATTTGAAAAATTTCTAATAATTTGAAAATTTGAAAAATTTCTAATAATTTGAAAATTTGAAAAATTTCTAATAATTTGAAAAATTGAAAAATTTCTCATAACAATATTATTATTATTTTATAAAAGTAATATTTTCTTCTAAATTTTGCTTTCATTGTCCATTTTATTTTTAATCTGTCTAACTTTGATTATTTTGCTCAAATTTTTATGATATAAAAATTCCATTTGTGTAAGAAAGATGATAGAATCATTCAAATATGTAGAATAATCCACGTTGAGTTAATAGAGTGAATGCGTGAATAATTCCGCAATAAATACATTTAGCCGATCAAAATTATGCCACACTAAATCTTAGTAAATGCTAAATGGGCGTAGATGGCCCAGCAGAAGGTGGAATTTGAGTGTGAGATTCCTAAAATTTTGTAATGGATGAATGCATAAGAAACATGATACATTCGAAGTATGGATATACCGAAGAAAATTGGTTCTACGTTTTATAAAAACTTCACACCTACTAGAATATCGAGAGGCTACACATAAATATGGGTGAAATCATAATTACCAAATAAAAGATACCAGAAATTATAGAATAATTGAGTAAAATTTTTGTCAGCTGTTGAATCCTCTATACATTTTTTTAAATCTGAAAATCGTTATTTATCCAGATTTTACACATATGTTGTGGAATTATTAACTAACTCATTTTGCTGGTTCTGAAATCTGATATTTAACTTTTAACTAAATGCTTCAAAATAAAGACATTTTCCCGGAATGAAATGTTCATCTTCAACTTCCTGTAAAAATTGACAAAAAATCACTGATATGGTGAGTTTCTTATTTCTGATTTTACCTAGCAATGTTGCCTGTTGTAGAATTTTCTGTCAGCAGAAAAATGTCTTCTGTAAATGTATAAATCAGTTACAAGGGTTTTGAAAGAAAAAAAATCACATTGATATTTCAATTCTTTATCACTTAAAACGTCAATTAATACTTTATATTAAAAAGAAAAAAAGAAAAACTTTCTTTCTCCTGTGGCATACAGTATGCTTTTTTTTTTAAATTTGGGCATTTTATGTGCTTTAATTATCATACCTAGAAGTGTTTTTATACTCATTGATATAATAATTTAATAAGTGAACATTCTTCGCACTTCTGTTCACAAGATTAAAACATCTAAAAAGAAGAAGAAAAAAAAAAAGAATTTTCTTCCACTCATTTTTTTTTATATATAAAAGATTTGCACTCGTTTCTCTTAATCACCTGATAGCAAAATAGAGCGAAGAGAAGAGTGAAAAGACATAATCAGAGTGTTTCTTTTATCTCTTATCACATTTCTATGTGCGATTTAAGAACAAGATTTGTGTATTTTCCACTCTGTTCTCATCTATTATTGGTTTTAATCACCATTATCTTTAAGTTGCTCCTGGTGGTATCTATGTTTGACAAATATAATGATATTTTTTCAAGAAAGTTAGAACTATCATGAAAAAAATCTTTTGGAGCAGTAATAGACATTTACATTTATAAAAAATGTAACAAATTAAGGCAAAAAAGCGATTGGGTTAATTTATTTTTCACAATATTTCAATTCACAAATTTGCGGCTATACGAAATTTCGGTGATTCGTATAAACTTCGTTCATTAAAATTATTCAACCTAAATATTTGATAACTACTATTGGTGCCCAGAGTTCCTATAAACTAATTTACTTAGATTTGATAAATTCCAATCAGATGGCATTTACGAAAAAATAACGTAAATTTGATACATACATTTAAGATATCCGACACTGAAAATTTTCAAGAAGTGTAGTTAGACTTCTTGTTGTTTTTTTATTGCTGAAAAACAATTATCGATTGCTAGAAGCCTTCTATTAGCCTGAAATGAATTTTCTTTTATTAGTTTATCAAATTGAACACATATCAATAAAATTGCTGACATTCTCATTAAAAATGAACCAAAAGTGAGCAAATAAATCATATCTTTAAAATGAAATTTACTCTTTTCTTATTCCTTGTAATTTAGTATGTTTATTTGAAAAAAAATGTCTACATCTTGAAGCACATTCACTTATTTGTCCAAGCATCTATGAATCTTCGGACAATATCAGCAAGCAATTTCTGCTTAAAGTGCTTCATTACCTTAAAACTCAGGTTTCTAAATAGTCTTGGAGGTTTGATTCTTTAGCTTCTCGATGAATTAATCTATAGCTATCTACATCTATACTTATAATAAAGCTGAATGTGTGCGTGTGCTGGCTCTCTATAGGTCAGACTGTTTTATCTACAGCTATTCAATTTGGCACATGCATACCTTGGAGGTTAAGAATATGCACCTCCGAGCGAGCTTTTTGAATTTTGAATTAGAATTTAAATCAATTAAAAACTAAGCGAAATTTTGACATTTTCCGCTATAACTTCGAAAATATTACAGCACAAAATTAATTTTTACATCCTCTTATAACGCAAAAAATAATCTTCTTGGTGATACTAATATTTTAACATATAAATTAAATTTTTATTTTTAATGAATTTTTTAAAAAATAATTGAATCATATTTTTCAACAATTTATTTCTCTCAAAATGAAAATAAAATTTAACCTACACGAGCACGTTACGCGTCAATAGGAAAAAATAGAGCTTTTATCAATATGTTGCCATCCCATTGACAAAAGCTGGAATTAAAAAAATAAGTTAACTATTATTGCAAATTAAACAAGTAAAAGTGTAATTTTTAGCACATGTCTGTATGAAATAAATATGATATTTTCTAAAAAGTAAATACAAGGAAAAGTTTTCTATGTTTTTTTATAATTCCTATATTACTAATTCAATAAAACAGTTTTATTTAAGGCAAATATAATTTAATATATATAAGATATCCACTCTAATCAGGGCCCAAAAGTTAATTTCTAAATCTTTATAGACATGCATTTGCTACCAAAATGATCTAAATAAAATAAGTCATTTCACTGAATCTACGATCCGCCTGAAGGCACACGGATAAAGAAAACTGAATGACCGAACCTCCGCAACAGCAACACTGTCAGGAACTGTGGTTGAGTCATAAGGGCCATCACCGGCAAAGGTACAACCCTTCCTGAAGGAAATACGCCCCGTCATCGATGGGAGGAGCCGGATCCCCCACCTTTTTGTGTACCCTCCAGGGTAGAGAGATCCAATCACCATACCGGAAGCATCTCATCCTCTTTTCGAGATGCCCCCAGGGGTTTGGTCTAAATAAAATAAATAATTTTATTTTATGTAATTTAAATCAATGAATGCTTTGATTAATTACGAATTTTAATTTTTTTACATATATCCTCTGGCCTAACAATCATATGTGAGACATTGATATTTTAAATAAAAAGAATTGCAGTCCAATCATTTAAATCAATCACTAAAGCTGACTGATTTATGAAAATTTGAATATCACTATTCTATAAAAACAGGCGATTTTAGGACACTTTATCGACCGTCTGAAAGATGATATCCCAACCAGTGACCAGGGTTTCTCAAGATTGATTGGCCTAAGATTATGAAAATGTTGATTGCTCTAAATTATTTTATTCAAAACTTCATAAATCGATCATATTTAAAAGCATAAGATAAAAACGTTCATTTATTTATTTAAAAGTTGAAGTGTCTAGAATATTTAGCAGAATATTATTCTTTAGGACCAAAGGACTGTATAAAATTTAGACTTCATAATTTTTTGAAATATATTTTTAGACAGAAACAAAATAAAATATTGTTATTCACATCATTAACTTGACACAGCATCAGTCATAGAAAGAAAAAAAATAATAATTTTGATTTGTAAGATGAAAAAAAAAAAAATCTTTATTTTTGGTTATGAAAATTTGATTGTGAAAAATTTGAAATGTGCAGTATACCAAAAAAATAAAAGTGAACAATGAAGTATTATTAAATAAAATGATAAGCAAACCAGAATTCAAGTAAAAAGCGGTTACTGCAAAATTTTAAATAAAATATTTCAAATGAAGGCAACTTTCTTAAGCTTGTCTCGTTTTCTAATAGATTCTAACGGAATTATTCAGAAATAACAAGCATTGTCAAATTGTTTTCACCTATACGATAAAGAACCCATACTGCACTTAAAAAGCACTGATTAAGGCATTATCTACATCAAGGCAGGCATTATCTACATTATCATCATTGATGTCAATGATATATCTAATCGATATATGATTGATATTAATTATTATGAGCTAATCAATTAAGATATTAATAAACGGATAAAACTTAAAACTATTTAAAGTGATATTTCAAGACTTCTGTCTTGAACCAAATCTTGTAGTAGATGGAATTTCATTAGTCAGAACGAAAAGAGGTAATTTTAATGACAAGAATTAGATTACTTATTCACATGAATTAGATAATACTTGCATTGATAATATAAATTAGTGTATAAGTCCCCAAACTGATGGAATATTACCAAATTCAATTTTGCTGTTCCCTCTTCCCAACGGACATTCATCAAAAAAGAGCAAGAAGCAATTAAAACAATTTTTATAGGTTCTTTCTTCCCCGTATAATCAGGATCAAAAGATTTCATAATATATTTTCCAAAATGTCAAAATCTTTTCAGGTTGCGACAAACCCCTTAAGATAACTGCTGAATTAAAAGTTGATAATTATTTTCTACGAATTCCTATATTTTTCCTCGTAGCATCGAAAATCCTTTCACGTAATGCTTTTTTGTGTGTGGATTCTTCGGGCCCCTTTAATTGAGGGTATCTACCTCCTTTTCCCAGCCATCAACATGTAGGTCGAATTTTTTTTCTAGAGTATTACTTCATCCCTTATAGCCAGGAAAATAAAAGGGTGACAAACACATCTTCACCCAACCATCCAGTTCTCGACATCGTAAATGAAATGGAATTAGGACGGGGGACATTTTTAGAGATGCGAGAAAGTAATGTTAAAAAAAAGAAAAGATTCTGCATCACCAAGGTCTAATAAAACAGATAAAAGGAATCAATTTATAGGTTTCATTTTCGT
>JAPMOR010077500.1:11873-69685 GCA_026543865.1 Argiope aurantia
TGTCTTAATTTTTGAATAAATTAAATGAGATTGATAATAAAGGTTTCGGTCAAACATTAAAAGAAAATGGAGTGTGCATTTTATGTTTCGAGATTTTTTAGCTCGTTAAAAGTCAATTTTAGTTCAGGAAAACATAAAATTCCTATGAAAATTCAGTAAGTGTGCATAAATACATTTCTAAAAATTAGCACTTAATTGGAACACAAAAACATACGTAGTTTTGTTCCAAATAAATTTACATTGGGTAATAAGAAGAAATTAATAGGAAAAATTAAAAATTAAAACGTTAGGAATATTTGGAAATTTTTAAAAATTATATATCATTTAAATTTTTTAGAAATAATATATTTCGTTTTAAAATGTTTTTTAAGAAATTTGACGCATTTATATTTTAATACATATGCATAAAAACTTTCATAACCCTGACTGAATAATTCCCCAAAGTATCTAATAGAATCCACTGTCCCCTTAACAAAAACTGTTATTATGTTTTACCATTTTAAGACTATTTTTATGTTTACCACACAGTGATTTTTAATCCTTAAGAGACGAGATGCGATAGCAACGGGTGAAAAAAGGATAAAAATATTTAAAAAAAAAAAGGATTACTGGAATCATAATATAACAGCCTTTTAGTAATTTGACACTGTACCAGTTCAGCCTGTCTTACAGTCCGGTGTTATCAGCTAGATATTAGAGCGTTTAAGGTAAAACAAGTTACTGCATGCGGTGTCATTGGCCTTGTCGCAACTTATATAACAAGGTACTGCTCAGATTTTAAATCTTGTTCATTTTGCTAAAAAAAAAAAAAAAAAAAAAAAAAAAAAGTTTTGTTATTAAAATGTGCTCTTTAATGAACCTTCACTAATCCGACACTTTCGTTAATCCGACTATCCTCAAACTCGGTAACTGAGAATCTAGTGTCCCAAGAATTATATTTTATTAATGCACGATTAAAATGATTCCCTTAAAAATATGCATATAACTACAACAAAAAAGATATTTCAGTTATTAAGATATATCAACCAAAATTCTTTGGAAGACGAAAAATAAAAACGAAGAAAGGGTTACTTAATAAAAATGACACAGAATTTGGGGTATCTTTGGAATCGGAATCAGATGGGATGAACGTGCCCACTTTTCTTCAAATTTCTGCACCACATCAATCTCAGGGCATTTGGGAATTTGTAGCTTCCATGTTCATAAGAAGCGGCTACGATGCTTTTTTATGAAAACGGAAGAGAAAATTTGTTATCAAAGTTGAATTCGCGAACGTCCAAACCCTGCTACAAGGAATGATAAGTTTTTCACTCTTTAGTTTAGTTAGATTGACGAGGGTATTTTAGATAGGCGTGATTCTTTGCGGATATATAGTGGTACTGAAATTCAACTACAGTATAAAATTGCGCCTCTTCTACTAGCTATTGTGGTACAGTTTTTTTCTTTTTTAATGAAATAAGATAATAATAATAAAATAATAAAAATGAAATAAGATAATAAAAAATTCCCCTTTTTCTGAACTTATTTCAGTCGCAGAAGATTCTGTAAAAATCCCTTTTGAATTGATACAACAGGTTGCATCAAACAAAATTCAATGTGCGATTTTCATGAAAGGAACGATCAAGGATTTGGCTATGAATAGTTTCTTTACAGTCCCTTTGTAGATTTCGATGACCTGGTAGAATGCTATTAGTTTGGAAACAGGAGTCTTTCTGGTTCGAAACCCAGGTTTAACAGAGATTCAATGAATATATGTGAACCATTTGAATTAAGTTCGGACTAATATGTTCTTTCATAATGTGATGGTAGCTAGGGAGATACCTTTTTTTCTTACCTGACCAATTTCAAAATATCGGGACCCATTCCAACGGTTTTTTTTTTTTTTTTTTCCCCGAATAGGCATTAATATAACTAAAATTCAGTAAAATATCAGTTTGTGGTGGAGAAAAAGTTTCGAATATTAATAAGGTGGAAGTTTTCTTTACTTCACTATTTCATGCCTATAACTAAGCTTGGAAATGAAGTGTTCATATAACCAGGATATTCACATCTCAGAATTACTTAATAGAAATCCGTCCATTAATTTTCAGAAAGGATCTCCATTATCGGAGAACTTCAGAAAAACTATTATGACTTCATTATTTGTTATTTAGAGGGTGGGTTTTTTTTTTTTTTGTATCTTAAATGTATAACATTAGAACTGTATAGAGGCCGCGTAGCCTGGTGGTAAGGTCTTGGCTTCGGAAAAAGGGTTTCAGGTTCGTGATCCGATTCTACCGAATAACCGTCGTATAAGCAAGTCTGGTGAACGCTAAATCCGTCGGGGCTAAACGTCCTCCCATGGCATTCTGTGGAAGCTTGGAGAGGAGGGTGCCAGTTCAGGTTTCATCCCCGTCATCTGACCACGGTTAAAAATTGCGAGGTCCGACCAAAAATAGCTCTCTTGTTAGTTTAAAACGGGAAGTCAATATAACTAAACTAAACTCATTCAAGTAGAAACGAAGAAATCTATGGTGGAAAAGAATCTACTCTCGTTGAATATATAAAGCTGATCTGAATAATTATAAATCAATATTACAGTTATTTTTAATAACGTGATGAAAGTAAAGTTATGTGAGATTTGCTACTGGAATAATTTCTCGTAATGTTGCTATAATGATTATTACACATAAATTTTATATTACATATTACATATATAAAATTACATATTACACATAATATTATTTTCATACTATTTATTGTTCTCTTACTTACTAGATTTTCAGTAAGAATTCACTTTATGTAATTTTATTAGCTTCTTATCTTACTATCTTTTATTTATTGTTTTTACCTTCTCATGGAGATGGATATTCCTAAGTTTCTCTTAGCAGCTGCTTTTTATTTAACCACTTTTGTCACTCACTAGAAAGATAAGTCTGTTTGAAAGTTTTCTGGTCTGGTCGTTTGAGATTATCAGAAATATAGTGAACTACTATAATTATGAAATATCGCGCTGTGTCATAGTTCGACTGATTGCGGATCTGGCTGCGTTGGAATGGTGGTAATGTTTCGGCTTCGGCGGTGGAGGGTTTCAGGTTCGAGACCCGACTCCGCCGAAGAACCGTCGTGTAAGCGGGCCTGATGCGCATTAAATCCGACGGAGCCAAACGTCCTCCCGCTGGTGTGGTGTGGAAGTTTGGAAGTAAAGAGTCATTATCTGAACGCGGTTCAAAATAACTAGGTACGTCCCAAAATAGCCCTAGTGTTTGCTTTAAAATGGGACATTAATATAGTTGAACTGAATCTACTGAATGTGAGTGACTCAGGTTTTAATAAAAATTCAATCTCATATGTTTTTAAATTAGTTTTAATAGTTATTCTATTTTTTGGAAGTTAAAGCGAAGTTAGATCCTATCGAAGAAATAATTCAGCAATGGAACTTGTTTTGCATTTGGAACTAGAAATTTCATTTGAAAACATCTGCCTGTTATATCACTACTTGCCCCATGCAAACACTACCTAGAAATCTTGGTGTGAATGATAGAAAGTTATGATCTTTACGAATCATAGCTTAGAGTCTCTCGGTCCTCGAACATTTCATTACAGCCAACCGAAATCTTAAAAACAGTGTAGTCTTGACCCAACCAGTATCATTCTGAAAAAAAAATTGTGAACTTAAAAGTGAAATTTGTAAAAAGAAAACCAGAATAATATAGATAGATATATGTGGTATCTGTTTAAACCAAAACTCCAAGATGTTATCAGACATTTGAATTTATCGGGAATTATCCGAACATTTCAAAGTAATTTTAATTACTTAATTTAAAGGAATGTTAATTTTTTTTCTTTTCCCGCTCAATCCATTTTAGTACTCAATCCACGAACAGCAAATCTTATGTTCAATAATTCCAGGCCTTTCACATCGTCCAAGCCATGCAGCGCAGAAAATTGTGAATTCGCGAATTTAACTTTAGAAACTTCGTGTCTGTTGAATTGTTAAGAAATGACTATGACTTAGAGACAAGCTCCTTTTTCGTTGATGTCTGAAAACTGCACCTTTCTATTCATTGGTATTAATCCAAACCAGGCCATTAATGCTTTCATTCCGATGAAACAAAACCTTCGATTCTCCATTCCTAAAAACCAGCCTTCTCCAACTAGCTTACCGTAGCCATCTGACTTTTTTTTTTTATTTCAGATTAAATCTTAAAGTGATCTCGCATGTCTACTCCTCTTCGTACATTTGAATTTAAAAAAATATAACATTCAATGTTGTTGTTAGGTATTCCATCGAAACAGTAGAAAAACACCGGCGTCCTGGCCAAGGGGTAGCGCGTCTTCCCCGTGATGTGGCGTCCTGGGTTCGAGTCTTGGTTCTCTGCCCTGTGTTCTATTTGTGAAGTGTGTGATAGGGCCCCCGGTAGAAAAGGGGTTGTGCAAGTGAGTGTCATTTTCATATGAGCTAAAGTCAGACTTCTGTCCGCGAGTACGCAGGGTACTCGCACTCAGAAGCTACTGTACCCTTTTTTCTCCGATCTCTTAGAGTTGGTTTGAATTGGAGTTCAACCCAAGGAGAATAAACAGCAACAACAACAAAGACAAACCAGCTCTGACATGTATTCACAAAATCCTGAATAATACCCCACATTATACTTAAAAATTATTACTGTTAATTTGTCCCTGTATGTTTGAGATGTGCGATTAGTCGCCAATGCTTGAACAAGAAGTGCACGCGCCATACGGGAGGTAATTGCTTAGTGACAGAATCGCGAATCCGAGGTCGTATTCCAACAAAAAATACTTATGTGTAGCTGCTACCTGGTGGATGTCGGGTATCTGTTGTGGTAGATCAGCGGACTTAAAAGCTTGGACAATAACTCAAAAGAAGCCCTTATCTCTCGATCTCGGTGCCAAGTTTACATCCTGCCGCATCAAAAGGACCTTAATCCAATGCTACTGTATTTTTTCCTGGTATCTTGCATTTTTTCCATAAATCGACCTAATGGAGGAGAGGATGACAAGAATAATTGCTTGTACTATTTATGCATGCTGAAAGCTATTTTTCTATTATATACTCAAAAATCTTCTGAATTTCGAAAATTCTTGTTATATTCGGTTTCTTTCCCTCACCAAGGAACAAGATCTAATGGTCTGGAAAAAGTATCCACCAACCTTTGGTGTTTTATTTGCGTATTTTGAAGTGACGCTGTTGCTCTATAATGCACTGTCTTTTGACAGATATAGCTTTCTCCTCCCTCTTCAGTATCTGAAAGTATTGATTTAGAGAACGTATCCCTGAATCTGTTGCAATATTGATTATTGCTAATGTCAATGTACTACTAGCATATTATGTAATTCTGCTAGTATATTTTGTATAACGTCTTGTGTATGGTGTTGTATTGAAACTAAGAATAAGCGTATAATTGTGCTGTAAAAAGAGTTCAAGGATCTAACGCATTTTACCAGTGAAGAAAAACTGCTCGAGTGCATGTACTATCTTAAACAAGGTGTTAAATCCTCTCCAAACCACTCCCAAATCGGGACGTTAAAAATGGACTGTTAAAAACATTCACGAATCTATTGCATTTTATCTGTGTGCCTTGAAGTAATATTGGTACTGTGCTACGAATTGTCTTGCAAAAGGAATTTGTATCCCCCATCTCAGAATTGGGGTTTATGATATTGTAAAAAGTATTCAATAATCTATTTCATTCTATCAGTGAAGCAATACTGTCAAAGTGTCATGAATGGTCTTAGGAAAGATGTTAATTCCGAAGGAATTTGCAGTCTTGTACACTCCCAGAATCGGGATGTACAGGACTGCAAAAAATGCACACAAATCTATTGCATTCTATCAGTGTGTTTCGACATAATTCTGCTACTTAATTTTGTACTGTCTTACGAAAGGATTTGTATCTCCCACTCCGAAATCGAAGTTGATGGTAAAGTAAAAAGTGTCCTTGAATCTATTTCATTCTGTCAGTGAAAATACTGTTACAGTGTTATGTACGGTCTTAGGAATGATTTCAAATCCTCCTCACCCCTCTCTCAGAATCGGGATGTACTGGATTAAAAAATCTTTCATGATCTACTTGCATTTTATATGTGTACTTTGTGGTTATTGTGCTACGTACTGTCTTGTGAACGGTGTTATATGTACCCTCGACTTCCTTGCATTTTACAAACATATTCTGAAACAACACTGTTATTGTAATTCGGATGTACTGGGTTAAAAAAACTTGCATGAACTTACTGCATTTTATCTGTGCGCTTTGTGGTAAAACTGCTGCTGTGTTATGTACTGTCTTGTGCAAGGTGTTATATGTACCCTCGAGTTTCTTGCATTTTTGCATTTTACAAACATATTCTGAAACAATACTGCTAGTGTAATCGGGATGTACTGGATTATAAAAAGCTTTCAAGAATGTACTGCATTTTATCTGTGTGCTTTGTGGTAAAACTGCTACTGTGTTATGTATCGGCTTGTGTAAGGTGTTATACCCTCGCCCCCTTTTAGGTGAATCGGAGCAAATTAGATTAAAAAAATTGCCCTGGAATTCCTGGCATTTTATAAACATATTCTGAAAAAACAATGCTAGTGTAATCGGGATGTACTGGACTGTAAAAAGCATTCACGAATCTACTGCATTTTATCTGTGTGCTTTGAATTAATGCTGCTACTATACTATCTTCCGTTATAGAGAAAGTGTTCTATCCCCCCCCCCCGCAGAATCGATACGAAATGGGTTATAAAAAGGGCCCTCGAATGTCTGACATTTTACAAACATATTTTGAAACAATACTGCTGGTGTATTATTGTGAAAGGTGCTCCCCCCTCGAATGGGTTGTCCGCGAATCGCGCGTCCCTTTGAAGGTCGTCGTGGCTCCTCCTCTGCGAATGAGGAATCCAGGGCAATCGGTTTGTGAAGCGATCGCTCATTCACTGAACGCCCAGGGATGCTCGAAGTCGCCTCGAATCACTTCTTCGGACGGGACACTGCGCCGCACCAGCCCAACCGGTAAGTCTGTGCGCGATATTCGATTGATCACTTTCATTACTATTTAAAATCATGGATTTTTGCAAGAATTGTATACATAATTGAAATTCTATTAAATGTTTGCAACATTTACGTAAACTTTCCTCTTCATTCGATCCTATTGCATGTATTTTGTACTTTTAATTTCATTTTTTTCGATATTCAATGGACCATTTTCACTACTATTTGAAATGATAGATTTTATTAAAAATTGGAAACATTTATGCATTTTTTCAATTCTATTAAATATTGGAAGCGTTGACGAAGGCTTTCCTCTTCATTTAACCACATTGCTTATATTTTGTACTCTTCATTTCATTTTTCTCGATATTCGATGGATCATTTCTATTACTATTGAAAATGATAATTTTTATAAAAAATTGGAAAGATTTATGCATTTTTTCAATTCTATTAAACATTGGAAGCGTTTACGAAGGCTTTCCTCTTCATTTAACCACATTGCTTATATTTTGTACTAATTTCATTTTTCTCGCTATTCGATTGATCATTTCTATTACTATTGAAAATGATAGTTTTTATCAAAAATTGGAAAGATTTATGAATTTTTTCAATTCTATTAATTATTTGCGACATTTACGAAAGCTTTCCTCTTCATTTAAGGAAGTTTCTAATATTTTATACATTTCATTCGATTTTTTTCACGGAGTTGTGAAACGAGCGACTAATCATTCAGATATCAAGAGGGGATCAAATTTCGTTCCGTTAAATATGTGCTATATTTCCATCATTTTCATTTTCAATTAAGCGAAACTAGACAAAATTTTTGCTCTTAATTCCATTTATATTTAGATACATGAAATGAGCAAAACTATGCATTTGCAAAAACACTAAGTCTTTTTGAAAACTTTATGAAGTGTTCAAAGTATTTATACTTTGCATCAGCTTTTTTTTATTATTTATTTCCGGAATCATGAAATGTGCAAAATATTCATTCGCAAACGGAAAGGCGTCAAGCTTTTCTGAAGAGTTCTCTGTAAAACATTTTAAATATTTATTGTATGAATTAACTTTTATTTTATTTTTATTTAATTTTTTAATAAAAATATATAAATAAATTATTATAAAAATTTAAATAAAAATTTAAATTTATTTAAAATATTTTTTGTGTCATGATTTCACTTTTCGGAACACTCCAAAAACGGTACAAGCACCCATTTAGGTGCTTTATTACTCTGTATAAAGATGACAAAAGAATATAAATTCAATAAATTTCATATTCATGGCAATTTTTAAAAAAATGTCCTCATTCATTTTATATAGTAAATATGATAATAGTGGATATTATTTTCACAATTTTAACTTTTTATTGTATTATAGAATGGCAGCATCCATAAATATAAGAGCCATGTTCATATGTGTATTTAAGAGGAAAAATATAAATTTGATTTGAATCCGTTGATGTAATATCTCTGGAGTAGCAAACGCAAGTCTTTTTTCACTGCCTAGTTTTTTTTGGTCAAAACATTTTTTTATAAAAATTTAAATATAATTCTCATAAATTTCACAAAATTTCAAAGAAATATTTAATAAATACGCAATTTATGTATTTGATTACTTCAAATTTAAATATTAGTAATACACGTAAAAATTTACGAATTTATTAAACTTGCAGATTAGCAAATTTATAATTATTATAAAAATTTGTAAATTTTAATTATTTTACTTCATGTTGCCAAAACAATAATAAGATTTCTCTTTGTTGAAAAACAATTTCATCTATCTATATATTTTGAATACATTAGTCAAATTTTGTAATGCGACGGTTTTCGCAAGATCTGCATTCAGTTCATAATTTTACATGCAAAAACTTTTGAACAAATATTGTGTTGTACGAAAAAGAGATGATATAACCAGTTTCTGCTTGAAACCTTCTTATTATGGTATTAATATAATTTCTTAAAGATGAAATGAACTTCTTTAGGAAGTAATTTCGATGCATCATTGAATTTTTCCAAAATGATAATTATATTTTTAGTAATGATTTTTATGTACTATACGCAGTTCTAATTTTATAATCATATACCTTTTATAAAATGTTAAATATTACAAATATTTCAAATTTCTGAATATTTTATATATATAGTCTTAGTTTTTAAGTAAATAATCTTTAAAGTTTATCAGAATTTACTTTACCTTCGGATATTACTTTTTCTTTAGCTCATATAAGTGTTTTATTCTAATATGGTGAAAATATTCATTCCAAATGATGTTAAAAAGATAGTTTTTAAGGAATATTACTTAGCCTTAGGACCTGTATTATTAGCTATTACTGACTGTTATAACAATGAGTAATCGGTCTTTTTTAAAGTTAATAGTAAAAAGTGAATATACATACAAAATATTATCAATAATAATTCCTTAGATATATTATTTATATTTTTATGAATGCGTCTGAATGATTCAGTAATAAATTCATAAAATGTTATAAAATCAAAAACAAAAGTTGCTACCATTTTTCTTTTAGTTTTTAACTACGGAAATGTATCAAATGTGGAAAACTTCTAAAAGATGTGTTCGATATTTGAAGCATCAAGGTATTTGTTCAAGGCATCTTCCTCAGCCTTATTTCAAATTTGTTATTTATTCATTGTAGGGAATTGGAGGGTCTCTAGCCTTATTTAGAAAGAAAAATAATTTCTTAGAAATATTTTTTACACTTTAATGGATGCATCTGAATGATTCAATAATAAATCCATAAAATGTTAAAAAATAAAGAACAAAAGTTGCCATCATTTTCTTTTAGTTTTTAAATACACAAATATGTCAAATTTGGAAAACTTTTAAAAGAAGCGTTCGATATCTGAAGGCTGTCCTCGGGCTCTGACAGATTTTTTTCCGCGATAAACAGCATAATCATTAGACCATTACGTTACTTTTCTTCATGAAGCATTTGAAAAGTTCATGGAATTATAAAGCATTCATGATAGAATACCGTTTCGCGTAAAAATGATGCCATCATAATCTCATCTTAAATGAGGATGTTCTGTCTCCCGATTTCAGCACAAAACAAAGTTTCTTTCTATATATTTGCCTGCATAAATATTTCGCACAGGCAATAATTACCTAATGACATATGTCTAAAACTTTAAATATGAAAGGACTCAGTTGTCTTGGAGTAAAATTGACGTCGAGGTAAAATTTCATCCTTATGACGCAATTATTAACGTGTTTGACTGCTCATTTGTTCTAGGGCTCAGATAGTTTCTTTTTCACGTGAGTATTACTCACATTCTCAGCCAAGAAAATAATCATGGTAAGATAATAATTAAATAATTTCAAAATGTTTATACAATTAGAAACGATTTCATATAAAGCATTGCGTTATTATATGCAGCAGCGCCCTCTTGGAGAAACAAATGGCTAATAATTTGGATTTTGAAAGAAATAAGCTCTAATGAGTTGTTACTGTCGAAACCTTTGTTTAGTATAATATCGATTTGGATAAGTAAAATAATCTGTGTGTCTACAGTAGGTTTTAGGGCAAGCATTACTGCATAAATTTAGTAATTGTTATTTTCTTTTAACTATTTTTGTTGTTCTAAACATTTGAAGATTTTTTTTTTTTGAGGAAGCACGTATAAAGATTTATGTTTTTTAATATTTAATCCGTGTCTTTTTTTTCTTTGCTGTCTGTTAATATATAACTTTGCAAAATTTTTGCCGAAATCAACATACTTTCGTAATTATAACAAAAAAAAGTTTTTCGGTCTAAGAAGCACACGATGATGACGATTGCTAAAGATCTTTTAAAAATCATCTTTTGTTCCTTTTAGAGAGATAATTGAGAAATTTTGAGTTATAGAGAAAAGATAAATTCGCGTTATTCTTGGTTGAATCTTTACAATTGTTTTATATTTTAGAGTTTTAAAGAAAAACGTTTCAAGGATTTTAGTTTAGTTTATTTATATATTAACGTCCCGTTTTAAAGCAACACTAAGGCTATTTTGGGACGGACTTCGTCATTTTGAATCGCTGTCAGATAACGAGGACGACACCTGAGCTGGAACTCCCCTCTCCAAGCTTCCACACAATACCAGCGGGAGGACAACGTTTCAAGAGATAAAAAAAATTCTATATTAGTATAAACTGTTTTAATTCGTATGTATTTCGTTACAAATGGATAACCTACATGATTAAGACAGTTAGGAAAAAAACTTGAAGAGAGATAATAATTCCAATTTAAAGCTCCTAACAAGATGAGCCACCCACTCTCCTACATCACAACGGTATAGCCAGATAGAACGCCGCCCCACTCATTAGCATTCAGGATACCATGGCCCTTTTTCGAATCACCAGTTAAGGTCATGGACTACTTCACTTTCTAATCTCATATTTAGCCATTCGAACTTAGGAAGATCTAAAATTTGGAGATTTGTCAAAATCTCGAGTTCGAAGTTTTTGACGATTACAATACTTTCTCTTTATTTCGTACACGAGAAAGTAAAAACTGATCTTGGCCTGCCTGAGACTTTTGAATGTTTTAGACATTTTGGTTGCACATATAATATGCTACTGTCAATGTCTGTAAAGTAAATTGACGCATTTGTAAACATGCTTAATTATGTCATCTAAAATTAAAATAATCTATCTCTGTATAATTGACAGGAAGGGATCATTAATATAATTTGTAGGTAAAAAATTTACTTTCGATTTCATAACATTTTACTCAAAATAATAATTTTAATACAATTAGAATTTACAATCTATCGATCTTATTCCATTCTCCTTCATTTTATGGAGTTTTTGGACTTAATTATATCTAAAAATGATATTTTATTCATTTATTTATTTTTGCGGAGTATATATCTTGATCAGTGATTTATTTCAGTCAAGATTAATACTGTTGTCTGTTTTAAAATAAGTATATTCAAAATATTAAGCTGAAACCGAAAGTTTCACCCTAATTCGTTCTTGCGCTTCAATAATTCTGAGTGCTTCCAGTTTATGAAATACTATCTTTTATTTTAACAATGAGCTGCCCGTAAACTGATCATTAAAATTAATCTTAGAATTTTCTCATTACATGTAACAGTAAATTAATGCAATTTGGTGACTAGCTCTACATCCACTATGAATGCATTTAAAATAATTTACAAAAGCAATTAATTTTTTTAACAAACTACTGGATACACTTTGAAGAACTATTCCATAAACACACTACCGTGTCAACAATCGCAAATTTCTTGATAATGATAAATTAATGCAACTAGCCGACTTTGGAAGCCAGATGTAAGTCCACCATGTATGCATTTAAAACAATTGACAAAAGCAATTCTTCCAGCTACAAATACTGTACTAATTTTGCCAATTTTTATTTAATATTAAATAAATACTGTTAATGGGCATAAAAATTTCATATCAAATCTATGGCACCTTTCTCTTTGCCACTGCCATATCACCAAGGATCTCTTGCTTCTTCTACATCCATTTTCGAAAGATTTTTGCAAAATTAGACAGAGTTCCCAAACTTTATCAACTAAGAGATTTTGTCAATTTCTTCGCCCAAATAATTTCGCTACTTTGCAAGCATAGCTAATCAATCAGAATACTCTACCATTAATATACATAATAATTTAAAATAATACTTTTTATTTGTTTTGAGAAGATATGTTTCATCAAAATGTGATGGACGAAGGCTCTTAGTTAATAAGATCAATTTTTTCATGACAGCCAACATTGATTAACTACATCTCGTAATAAAAACGCAATAAAAATAGCTGCAGCAATATAAATAGAAGTTGAATAATACTGATAAAACATTCTGATTGGTTAACTATTATTCAAAGTGGCAAAATCGTCAAGTTGGCGGTGAAAATTGGCGAAATCATTCCAATTGTTGAAGCTGTGTCAAGGTTTTATTTTGAAGAATCTCTCGCAATGGTGATAAAAGACTAAATGACCATCGAGCGATCGTGACCATTTATATGAAATAAATGTTTTTGAAACCGGTCCAGTGGTTAACTCTGTCGAAAGATTTCCCCATGGAAAATACATTATGATAAGTTTTTTTCCAATTTCTCTCAAAAATTGAGGGAGCAGAAGGGCAAGTGATGCCTGATTCTAAAAGTTATGAGATTTCATATGAAACAAAAACTGGCGAAATTGAATCAGGGGTTAGGATTGGGTGACTCGTTCATTTGTTTTCCTTATTATTTGAAATAATAAGAAATAATTTCCTTTTTTTATAATTCTAATTTACTACACTAAATTGATAAGTAATGACTCACTTCGTCGTCATAATTTACATGTACTTGACAGTACATGAAATTGAAACACTCGGTGAAAGTATCAAATGTTAACTGTTAATGAGGGTGAGATCTTTCATTTTTGCTAACATTGTGGTTGTTAATTTTTCGTAAGTGCTTACCGTAGGAATGTCACATATCCAGAGATGTTTTAAGAATGAAAAATGGAACTTCCAGCAAGTTAGAGAATCACCACAAATTTGACTCTATGTGAGGATCTATTAATAGAATACCTGGTTAGGAAGAACTGCTTCGACACTCACCAGATCTCATTCACCATTTATTCAAAGTGCATATTTCATTCATTGAATTCTCAGTTTTCTTTTCTTTTCTCGAATAAAATTTAATTGTGACAATTTTCGAAATGGAAAAAATGTATCTTTTGCTCATTTTTCATACTAACTCCAATAGTCAAAGAAATCACAAATTAGACTAAAAAAGGAAAGTTTTAATTTATAACTCGTTTAGCATTGTTTATATTTAAATTATTATATCAAAACATCCTCTCTGTATCAATAATTTGTGGTGGTAATAGGAGAGGGTGTTCCTATCACCCTCTCCTATTTGAAATAATAGGAGAGGGTGATAGGAACCGTTGATGTGCTGCTTTAATGCATAGAAGATGTAACGTGTGCTTTTATTGTAAAAATTACAAGTACAATTGGAGTGACTACTGGTGCAGCGCACGGTCTGTTTAGCTTAGAAAAAAGAATGCCATCTTCCTAAATAATGTAGGAAATTCGCGTGTTGTCAATTCGGAGTGCATGAGTCGCTTGTCAGGTGCCATGTTTGGCATTTGAGCTCTGATCAAATGTGTAGGATTCTTCGAGTTATCAGCTCCTAATTTTGTAAAAAACGAGTAAATAATCTTAAAAATATAATATAAATAAGTTTTTCTGTTTGGCTTTAAATAAGTCGTAGTTTTCAAAAGCAAAATTTTCCTTATTTATGCAAATTTAGCAAATCTTAGAATATTACACGAAAAAAAAAATCATCCTAACAAAAAAATTCTCTCGTAACCTTTAAGATCAATTTAGTTTTAATAGTGAATCAACAACAAATATTTCCAAAAGGAAATCAAATTGTCCTAATAATAGTATTCTTAATTACGTTGAAGAAACATCTGTCATTTCTTTTCTTTTGGCACAGGGTCCTCTGACTTCAGATTATTTGAAATCAAAGTCTGTTGGGAAATAAAGATGTATGTACCATATTTCATTTATTCAAGGCAATGCTGCTTTTGAGTGAGTGCTTTTACATTCATTTGAAAGACACCATGCTAATTTAATTTCAAATCTGTATATCAAACTTTATTAATCTAGCTCAAAGCATTCTTGAGTTACCCTGCTCATAGATAAACAGATACAATTCCAAAAATGTATTTTTCGGGCTCAGGTAAGTTTGAAAAGTAGAGATTACAATAGTATACTTCATAGACAAGAAAATAAAAAGTGAAAAATGCAGAATTTATTTTGTTAGAGTTATTGCATAATAAAATATTCCTGACACGCGTTGAACTACCAAATCATTTAAATATTTTCCGCAATGTGATGATTTGACTAAAAATTGGGATTTTTTTTTGTAATTACATTTTTAAGGAAAAGAAGATCGGCGTATTCTATGAAAAGTCCTTACGGAATGTAAGCGATACAAATAAAGCGATCAGTTTTACCCAATAAATGTACCGCCTCTAACGGCTATAGTTGTAATTAAAAATTGAATTTTTTGAGTGTTGGCGTAGAAAATTTAAAATAAATTTGATCTATCGTGTTTTAAAATTGTGTTTCAAATTTTTACTGCCATTGGGGGGAAACCATCAAGGAAGAATGTTAGCGGATGTAATTTTTATTCTGCTTAGAGGAAATATTGTGATCGTAAAAATTAGAACTCGAGATTTTGACGAATCTCCTCCTCCCAAGTTCAAAAAAATACATTTAAAAAATTACGTCTGTTTATCTCTCTGTCTGAGAGCCGATAGCTGAAAAACGTTTTGAGCTGGAGGAATGAAATTTGGTATATGGATCTTTACACCAAATTTGTAGATATCTATCTAATTTTAAACTTATTCCGCTCATAGAAAATATATCTGTGTGTTCGAGCAAAATTGACCATCATAAATGCAAAACTTAAAACGCTAAATTGTTAAAAATACAGCAATAGTTTTAGCATTTAAAGTGTAGATTCTTAGAAAATTTTGAACCAAATATGTCAAAGAGTTGACCGTTTGTTGGTCTTTACTTTCGTATGCATGTCAGCCTGATAACTCAAAAAAGAAATAAACAACATGAATAAAATTTAGCATATGATTTTGTGACTACAACTGTAGTTCTGTCAAATTTTCGTTTCGATTGGTAGAGAAAAAAGGCGTCCAAAATACATAGTCGATGTTATGGTATTTGTGTATTAATGAATTGACAGCGATTCATCTCAGAAGATCGAATTCTAGATTTATGCTAAAGATCGATATTTTGTATCTATTGTTCGTCAATACCATGCAATTAATATACAAGTACCGGTTTTCTTTACTCTACTACGAAGCATGCATGTTTTATGAGGGTAGAACTTTGAAAATAAAACTTTGAGCCCTCGTTTCATTCACAGCTTTTCTAAGGTCCATAATGTTATGCGCAGGAAAGGTTAGATAACACTTTGTCAGAGAATATGTAAGAAAGTTTTGCAAGATTGCATCAATTGGTTTTAAAAGTTCAAATCGGTATTCACATTTTTTTCAAATTCTTATTTAATAGTTTTCTACTTTATTGCATTTTCTTTGTTATAGAGGATGCAAGGATATATTTTTAAAAATGTATTCAGTTTTAATTACAAAATTAGAAACCTTATTTTAATTTAAACCTATTTAATAGAATATAGAATATTTTTAAGATATATACAAGAATATTTTTAATTGCATACATTTTTTTGTTTTTAATAGATAACTTATTTTATATGTTTATTGGTGCATTATATGATTTTAAAAAATTCGAGAACTTTTGAATGAGAAAAGAATACTGAATACAATATTTTCCAGGATTTGTGAGATACGATGAGCTGATCTTTTGCATTAAAAAATCGGTACATAGTTGATAGCATTGAACAATGTAATAAAACCAAAATTATTGAAATTTCCGAGAAAAAATAAACGATTTTACTTCAGAATTTCTTTTTCATTTGACTGTCGCGTACTTTTGAATATCCAAAAGAAGAGAGTTTCAGGAATAAATGTATAATAGCTTGAAACAGAGCCCTGAAAAGATAAAAGAATTGTTGTATTCGTTTATGTCTCTGGATTTTCATCCAATGTTTGGATTATTGAATCTAAAAGTGGATTTATATTTTCTTATGGACAACTGGCCAAATTTCTTTTAAATAATAAAGAAGATCAATATGCCTTTTATATTTTAAAATGTTAAATGACTAGTTATGGTTAACGTGTGCGTCAAAATCATTGTAAAATTGTATCCTCTTTAAAGCGTATTCTTCCTGTTTTCGAAAATGTAAGTTTAATAAATTTCCAAATATATTATGTAATTGAACGTCATAAATAAAAATATTAAAGCCGAAAATTTTTCTAATTGCAGCTTTTTTCCTCTGAAAATACAAGCAATTTTCAATATAAGTTGTAATCGTAAATCCTTCTCGCTCTACAAATTATTACAGTAACTATTATGTAGTTATTGAAATTCATTCGAACATTGATTTTACCAAAGACAAGTTAGTAATATTCATTGCCAGAGAATTAGTAGAAACGCAACAAAATAAATTAGGGAAAAAAAAAACTGCAGCGGATTTCCGAGATTTTACAAAAGACAAAAGGAAAAAATTATTATGTGACTGAAAATTCTCTTCTTTCAAACGGCTGGAGTAAAGTAATAATAATAATTGATTAAAATAGCGCATAAAGGGTCTGGATTATTATGCATCAGAATTTTTTTTATCTTTAAAGTTACAAAAAAAAAAGGCTAGGCGAGAGTTGTAAAGATATATTTATCTCTTCATGCTTTGAAAAAGCGAAGAAGCAAAGAAAATACCGTTTGGAATAAGTGCGGTTAATTTAGCTGCAGTCAATGCTGAGCATTGGTAAATACGAGGAAAGTGATAAACATCCAGGCATAATATTTAAGGGCCGTTTCATTCAGGGAAAAAAAAGTAATAATTGTTATTCCGATTTTGTGAGCAGATTTCATTGTTACGAAAGCGATGTGAGCTCGCTGAAGATCGTTCGTTTTGCAATCTGCGTCGAATCCTGAAGGAAGTGATCTACCAATTAGAGTTTGTAGGCTGATCCTTTTGCTTAGCGAAACGCCTGTAATTGAAATTGCTGCTTACTATAGGGAATAAAAGTTGCAAGAAAACGTCGTGGATTTCTTTTTCATAGGTAAAGTATAAAATTCATATTTTGGTGACTTTCAAAATGTTCGGAATGCAAACAATGCAGCCATGCTTGATATTTGATAAAAAAATAAGCGGTTCTCTTTATTAGACAATTTATTTTGATTTTTGATCTTATGTGGTTGAAATGTTAAAAAAAACAACAACCCCGGATATGGTCACGTTGATTTACTGTATTTGGTGTTCCATATTCATATGGAATTTTTTGTGTTTTTTAAAAGTACGGGACATAAACGAAACAATAAAACATTAACGCAAATTCTTGCACAAAAATATGAAGTAAAATAAAAGTCTAATGTAATGTGTATTTCATGAATACATCAGTATGGAAATTAAACTCTATTTATGAAATGAATGCCATTACTCAATTTTATGTCATTTATTCATTTCTTGCATTATATACTATTGAAATTATAATTAAAAATCCATAAGGAATATTATTCGACATTTTTTATATTTCATTTTTTTCTTTCAGTCCACTGAAGGAAATTCCCTATTTCGATGTTTAAATTGGTGTTTTAACTTATTATCGCATAATATAGCAACTTTAGGGTTTATGATCTAAAGTCATTTTATTTTTGCAATACACTTGCAGTAGGAATTTTGGACGCAAATGCCATTCGTCCAGCAGGCACGCCTGTCCGATTAGAAAACCATGACTTTATTATCGATGATCTAAAGTTAAGAAACTCTAATTTCGAGTTTCTCTGAAGTAAAATTCTATACTAGTAATTTTTTTCTCTCTTTTAGTTGTACCGAGCTTAAAACAAAGATAATAATTTAACAATTTCAGACTATGATGGCGTTATATAATAGTTAAAATGATTGTTTAAGTTATTCTTTTTTCATGCAAATATCTAATTGTCTACAAAATAACAATTTTGCAGATTTAGACTTGATTGTTAAATGAATCAATATGGTGTAATATTTTCCCGGTTTTGATTTGGCGTGATGACTTATTTGTATAATTGATTAAAATATCTGTTCATCTAACAGATTTCTTTATAGATTTCATATAATTAAAATCCTGTAAATATATTAATTCTAGTGACTTTAATAACTTTAACTTAATTATTATTCACTTCAATGTTTGTAAAAATTTCATTAGTATTAGGTAGAACTTTCATTATGTATTTTGTAAATATTAAAAAAAAAGTGTAAACTTTATGTGTAAATAGATTGTTGCCGCTCCAGAAATGTCTGAAAAAACAGAACAGATGGAAAACATTTTTCAACAAATCTTCTGTTCATATTAAGGAACTCTTAACAATTGATTTAAATACCTAATCCTAATTTCGCCCCACTCCTTGAATCAGACTTTTCGAATGGATTTAAAAGATAACATTTTTAATGCGCATTCTATAAAAAGAGAAACTTACGAAGAGATTTCATTAAAAACGCTTCCCATACTCAAATAGGAAGGATGATATTCCGTCGGTTGGTTCAACTCTTATTACAAGTCCACGAAGTATCAATAAATGAAAGAGTTAATTTATTTATAATTAACATTACATATGGCATGTAAAATTTAAAAAAAGCGAATCTCAATTCGATGGAATTAACATTTCTATCTAGATGTCCTTATACCTTACCTATTTTTCCTCTTTGCCTATACATCTACCTTTCCCTATGTCTTCACTTTCTCGTATACGAAGTAGAGAGAAAATAACTGTAATTGCGAAAAAAATCGAACTCGAGATTTTGACAAATCTCCACGCTTTAGATATCCCTCAGTTCGAAAAACACATTTCTGGAAAATATCTGACTGTACATCCGTCCGTCTGTGTATGAAACGATAAAGCAAGAAGGCTTTGAGTTAGACGAATGAAATTTGGTTTATGGTCTTAACACCAAATTTGTAGATTTCTATAAAAAATTTAAAAAAAAAATGTAATCAGAGAAAGTCTGTCTGTCCGGATGTTCGAATATAAATTAACATGATTACAACAAAATGATGAGAGCTGGATGGATAAAATTTGGCTGACATATTTAACGTCTATATTATAGACACCTATCAAATTTTCAAAAATTAAGCAAAACCCAACAAGGAGTAAAACGTCTGTTTCAGAAGCATGTAAACGTGATAGCTCAAAAATGCTATGACTTAAATCTATCAAATTCGGTAAGTGATTTTGTGACTGCAATTGTAGTTTTTGTTTCAGTTGGTTGGGAAAAAAGCGTTTCAAACACCAATTCACTTTTATTAGAGAGTACGCGAGAAAGGTTTGGACAGACCACTCTCGCTGGTTTAAATAATGATGGCATTAGCGATTGCAATTGAATTTTCTCAGAAACTTAGATAAAATTACGAAATGCGTAAATAAAAAGAAATAAGGAATGTATTGCTCCAAAACAGAGAAGGCGGACTTTTTTTTGTGTCTGAATAGTACTGGGCGTAAGATTGATAATGGAGTAAGAAAGATGAGTCATTCAGCCGGAATAAATTAGTTTCTATAAATTAATGCTGTTAATGAATTAATTAATATACTTATTTTGTTAATCTGTTAAATCTTCGTATCTATTAAGTTAAAATGCTCGTACTACAAAATTTTTTAAGTGGAACTTACCTGCTAACATTAGAAATACTGCTAAAGGTAGATTTTTCGAAGGTAAAGGTGTTATGAATGGAAAATTCAATAAATGAAACATTTTGTAAACACGGAAGAAGGCAAATTTCCTAGAGTAATTTTTGAAAAAAAAAATACATATAAAATGTATATAGTTTAATAGCAAGTTGAAATATTAGTTATTAAACAACAACACATTCTTCCTTTTGGGGTGTGGATTGAATGTGCGAGCGATACTAAGTGACATTCACAACTACAAAGTGCTTCTGACCTTTATTAAGTGACAGAAAGAATTATTGTGTCCCCTTGAGGTGATTCCGTTATTGACACTTACTTTATTCCGAGTTCTTGGAGCTCCCAAAGTCTTTCTTTAGTGGTCTCGACCAAGGACAGTCCCGTGATTTTCAACATAACTAAGCAAATAAACATGCTACCAGGAAAAAATCTTTATGAAAGAAAATGTCCGTCAAAAATGACAACTGGCCCTTTCCGAAATAAATGCTAAATCACGTGCTATTTTTTATTCCAATATCTTCATGTTTAGCGACTGTACATGCGAGTCTATGTACACGACTCTTACAAGGAAGGATCTCGGCTATCGGTGACATTTTCTTTGAATTCTTTGGAAATAATAATAATGAAAGAAATTCGCATGGGATTGGATTGCTGCTGCAAAATTTGTTGAAACTTTCTGTTTTGTTTCTTTAGTAAAATGTGTCATTATCTTGAAAGCTTTATAAAGTTTATTAAAATTAAAAGATGACATTGTCTACACTTTACATTCTGATTAAATGATTATTATTTTTTTATTTATTTACTGATAACAGACTTTGAAGAAGTAGTTGAAATATTTCCCTGTTTCAAGATTTTTTTTTTATTTCGAATCATTTTCTCTTCCGCAATTAATTTAGCCATTGAGAGTGACACGTTAGACACATTCATTTGTGAACTTATAAAGCTGAAGATATAAGTTCTTCAAAATTTCATTTAAAAATGAAAATAAATAACATGTATGGGGCTTTTATACATTCAGAATATTAAGTATTAATAAAAATATTTCTTTCTTATGTTAATGCTCCATTTAATGTGGATTGGTAATTGCCCGTGTATTTCTGAACAATGTTTCTTCAGGGCCGAATGGCAGAATTTAGACTTCGAGACTCGATTTTACAAATATACTCCTTTCTAAGATATAGCGTGGAAGTTTGGAAAGGGAACCTGAGTCGCCCTTGTCATCTGATCGCTGCTGAAAATGACTTTACAAAATAATTCTACTAGAACTATTTTGTAACTTAACCTCTTTAATATAACTTAACCTCTTTAATATCCCATAAATTTGCTTTAACACACTAACTCTTTCATTATAAGAATATTTCAAATACACTCAGTAGCTGATTGCAACCATCCGTTTACTTTCTTTAAAATGCTTCTTGTATGGAAATGTGAGTTTGCTAAAGCTTCGCAAAAATTTCATTGAGTCCTTTAGAGTGATTTACTTATAAGACAATTTTGGTTGCGCAGTGGCAACGATGGTTAGGGACCATGATTGGAGAAGACGTGCAATTTTTTTCCCGAAGTTTGGTCATGAGCACAAATGTAATAAGTGGATTTCCTGAGAATAATCTGTATAAAATCAGAATAATTTCCAGTAAGAAGTTACAAAGAAAATAAATGTATCGATCACTTCAAATTGCACAAAATAAGAATCGAAGTTTTCAAACAACAGAAGCATTTAAAATCTATATGCCAATTTCAGTCCTTGCAATAATTTATAGAATTATAAAAAAAAAAAAAAAAAAAAAAAAAAAAAAAACCACTGCCAGATGCCAAGTACTATATGTTAAATAAAAATATTTTAATTAATAAAAGCAATATTTACGTGCCATGCCCTCAGTTTTACTCTATTCTTTTGAACACCTGTATGAAAAGAAAACAATACTTTTTTAGGAAACAGAAACAGCTGCTCATTATTGCGCATAAAATATTCTCCAATTTCTTCAGTAAATTTAGACTACATAAAAGAAATTGTATCGTATTCCAACCCAAACGAATGGAATTTTAAAAGAATTATTTTTTAATAAAAAATCCTTTCCAAACGCAAATTGCCCATAAAGCAATAGCATTCATCCTGTTAAGTTACTTTGAAATAATCTTAATAAGTTAATATGTATAAAATACGTGCACATTGTTCAATTCTCTGTAAATTCAAAAAAAGATGTCTAGGTAAAAAAAATCATTTGAAAAGTAATATTTTTTGAAACAATAAAAAATTAAAGTGACTTGCGAGTGCAATTCCCACATCTGATTTGGGAGAAGGTGACATAGAAAATTCAATATAAAATCAATTTTCTGCGCATTTTGACTTTGAAAATATTTTCACCTCATCAGAAGCAAACTAAACGAAAGAGAATTCAATAATAAGAAACATCCATTCTCTAAAATCAGACCAAAGATATTATTCAGTTTTGCATAATACTTTTTTCTCTCGTTCGTTCAGGTCTAAATACGAATTTTCAAGTCATCTTTCTTTCTTTGATTCATGATGGAAAAGTCAATTCAATTCTCATAATCTGTTTTCTCATGTAGCTATTATTAGTAGTCATTCGCCTTCAGTTTCAATATTCTACAAACGATTTCTAATTTTCATGCAATGAATTTATCTTAGGAAATATTACAATTCTGTAAGTTCCAAACTAAAATGAGATTTCTTTAATAAGTAACCATATGGAATGTTTAGAATTTTGTTTCAAAACGAAATAAAATATCTTCAGTTTTTAGAACATTATAAATCATTAAAATAAATGCATCCTTTATAAATAGAAAACTAATTATAAATTGAAATATATTAAAACAAAATGGACAGGAAATGAAAAGTCTTATACACTAACTAAAAACAATCTTATTAGTGTGAAATCTGTTTATCGTAAAACATTCAAAATTGATAAAAATTGAAGGAATGAAATAACGGAAGGCTGAAATTCTTTTATTTTTATTTTTAGAGGCGCTGTCACAAAATCTCGTCTTGAAATTTTACGTCTATGAATAAATCACACCCGTTGAAGGAGTTTTTGATAGTTATGACATCTTATCAACATTTGGATTGAAACATTGTTTCATCCTCAAGAAAAGGTTTCCGAATTGCTAATTTTTTGTTTCCACGTGCTACTTGAAATCACTAGCTGAAATTAGAAAATGTGACGTTATGTTAGGTGGTAGTTGATCTGAAACTGTTTCTTATCTTAATATGTCATAAAAATATCTTTTATAAAAATGCTCACGTACTAATAAGATAAATCTTATTTATACAGATGCTATAATTTTTCTTGCATATAGACTTGAATCACGAAGTTGATCAAAGGTTTTCATAATGATGTAAAAGTTTAGAAAGTGAGATGCTTGTGAATTATCTAAACTGGGTTCAAATTCAAGAAACGGTTTTCTTGATTAATTCCCGCGAGTTTTAAAACTAGAAGAAAAATCGTTCATCTACCAAATTAAATAATATTTCCTTTGACGAAAAAGTCGACATTTGAAACTGCTTTTGGTTTCCACATTTTCACGAAGCATTTGCAGTTTGCTGTCTACCTAGTGGTTATATGCTAGAATAATGAAAATAAAATAAAGCACTCAGTAGCATAATGTATCTAGAAATATTCCTAAAGATTTCACCTATAAAAAGGCGGGGTGGGGGATGGAAATGTGATAAATATTTCCAGGATAATGAAATAAAGAAAAGAAAGTGGACAAGTTAGACATTGATTCACATCTGTTTGAAGAGAAAGAGTCCCAGATAAAAAGAAAAGAATTCCTAGAAGAAAAAGAATGGATGGCTATAAAAATAACTCAGATAGGGATTAGCCCTTTTTTGTCAAAGTTGTCCTTTTTTATGAGAAAGGGTGTGTGAATAGTTCGCGTTTTTTTTTTTTTTTTTTTTTTTCTTCTTCTTCTTCTTCTTCTTCGGGAAAGGATTCTTCCCTATTAACACAGATTCTACTGAGAGAAGGGAAGACTGGTTTTGAACTCAGAGAAAGATTAAACGTTCACTTTCTTTTTTAATCATTTTTTCCCCTTTAGAAGAGAGTATGACCATTGCCTTATAATAATTAAATTTAAAAAGTGCCCGTATAAGGAGGACCGCTTCGACTTCTTGACTTTTCTATTGCATTTGAGTACTTTCGTCAACAAATGAAAAAGTAATAGAGAAAAGTACTATTATTTCTCTCAGACAATGGCAATCATAGTGTAATGAATTCCTCTCTTTTGCATTTTCCCGTTATTCATTAAAATGCAATACAGGAAAAATAAAATTTGGTTTTTTTTTTGGGGGGGGGAGGGTATTGATTACTGCGTAACTTGAAATCATCTCCAAAAACATTTACCTAGCTAATGGAATCAGTTCATGTTCAAGTGATGTCGAGGTAACTTATTTTTGGGCATCTTGAAGAAAGTGAGTCACAGCACAGCTGACTTAGTTGTTTGATGATATCTGTAATTACATTTGTAATGTGACTATGTCATCATGTTAATTGTCTACATTAATGGGATGATTAACTTTGTTGGATCTTTGCTACCAACAAATTTATTTTATATTTTTTCAGCTTCAAAGGTATAGCCCAAATTCTTTATACCCTGTTAGAAATCCTAACAGGAAAACAAATGAGTCTTTCCTACTTTCTTTAAAGCGTTATTTTGCAAAAGACTCCAGATTAGAAAGAGTTTTTTTTATACCACCAAACTTCCCTCATTCTTGACACGTTGCGAAAAGTCAGCTGAGAGTCAGATTTATAGAAATTAATTTAAATAGCAACATTGGATAGTGATAAGGAAGTACAAACTTTTGAATGTCTCTTGTATAAATACAAATGTATGTTTGATCCCTTGCAAACATCTTTGTCCCAGTGTGTAACTATTTTATCGAAATACGTACCATGGTATATAGTTGTTGCAAAAATAAAAAGAAAAGATGTATTATTTTGGCAAAGGGATTTTACAAAGCATGATTAGGAAAGAGTATTTGCATAATTGATATTAAAATTATTTTATCAGATTCCATTTGTGCAATCACTTGAATGCAATCTTTTCATTACACTAAAAACAAGATCAAAATTATTAAATGCATAGACTTCATGAAAAAACGAGTATTAATCCCTTTGTGTAAAAAAAGTATACATTATCTTTACCACATTCGTTTTGCCATAACTGTCAAACGCCTCTCTGCAATATGTAAAAAAAGGATGAAAAAACTCTATAGCAATTTAAAAGATTTCTAAAGATGCTAGGTTTTCTAAGGAAAATGAATTATTTATAAAGCAAATAATAGAAAAAATTTTACTATAAGTTAAGCGACGTGGTTTTTAATTTTTTTACAATCATTGATAATATTAAAATACCACATTAGGAACTCTGAAGTTTAATACATTTTAAAAATGTTTTTGATCTTTTTATTAAACTATGAAGAAAAGTCTAAAATTAGGAAAAATAATCTTGCAATCTTCTCAATGAAATCAGTAAGTAAGTTGTGAACGAAATTTCTTTTAATTCTTTTTTTAACTGAATGAACAAAAATAGTTTCTTTTAATTCTTTTTTTTTAACTAAATGAACAAGAATATTTTCTTTTAATTCTTTTACAACTAAAGGAACAAGAATAATTTCTTTTAATTCTTTTTAAACTAAATGAACAAGAATAGTTTCTTTTAATTCTTTTTAAACTAAATGAACAAGAACAGTTTCTTTTAATTATTTTTAAACTAAATAAACAAAAATAGTTTCTTTTAATTCTTTCTAAACTAAATGAACAAGAATAGTTTCTTTTAATTCTTTTTAATCTAAATTAACAAGAGCCGTTTCTTTTCATTCTTTTTAAACTAAATGAACAAGAATAGTTTTAAAAGTTATAAAATGAAAATTATTTTGCATTTCAGAAAGCCGAAAAAGATTACAAAAAAAGCACGAAATGTTTTCAGTCTTTATATGCTAAGCAGGTGGAAAATATATCATTAATTTTATTAACCGTTTTATTCCTGCTTCAAGCTGAAGGAAGACGAATCTAGTTTTCGAAGAGTCATACATTCATGCTTCAAGGTATACTTTCGTAAATAATATTTTAAACAATTAATGTTCTGGATATTAAAAGGATTATGAAAGTAATGTGAGATTAAGTACATCTTTTTAAATTAACATGTTTCTTCTTTGCCGCTTCGACTGTTTCATTTGTGTCTGTATTAAGCTGTCTGTCATTTTATCTAGGAAAATTTCGTCTCCTTTACATACATGCATAGAGAATTACAAGAATCTTCGAAATTCATAATTCGCGTATTAGATTACTGAAACATTTGTTTCTTCTTAATGGAGGTTAGTTCAATCTTTGGAAGATCTTGTCAATTTTATTGTTTCGTCGAAATTTTCGAGGTCAATCTTATTGAGTCACGCGGCCCAGAAACAATGGCTAGAATGTCAACACTTGCTTATTGTTTCGACAAGTTGTATTTATTTTATAGTCTTCTCAATTTCGGCGGAAATAGGAAACTCTCAAATTAACATCCCACTCTTTTCGAATAAGTAAATATTCTTATAAATCTTCTCATCTTTTCAGTAAGGAAAAATGTTTTTCACAATTAAACGGAATCGCAATAGATGGAAAAAAAATTATTTTCAGGGGGCAGGGTTGTAGCTAATATCAGTTTACACAAAATCATTGCTTTTCCATAAGTGCTAAAAATATGTTTGAAAAGAATATTAATCTTGAATAATGCCAATTAAATCCCCACAATTTAATCCTATTGTGATAAGTAAAAAATATTATTTTGGATGTGACCAATGAAAAATTTTAATAGTATGTTAGTCATATGCGCTCTTCTTCACACAAAAACAATTGTTCAAAACGTATACGTAAAAATAATGTTCAGCTGGAATTTTGATTAACCGGCTCTTATTATTCTGGCTAGAAAAAATCCCCCTGGTAAATAGCATTTCAGCAAAAGAGACCTTTGGGGGAAGTTAATTCGAAAATTTGAATTCATGGATGTCATTCAGATAAAGTTTCCCTTGCACTAAGTCAATATTATTTAATGTCTACAAACAAAATATTGAAAATGAGTTTTAACTGAAATCAATGCATTTAAAATTTTTCGAAGAAATTGCAAAAAATATTTTTATTTAACTGAGTGATATTGTCAGATGTTAAATAAAATGCATCACAAATTATTTTACATCACAGAAATCATCCTATAAAATGGTTAATGGAGAGAATTTTTATAGACATACTGGACTGACAACAGTAAAACACATCACTAAGATTCATATTGATTATAACTCTTGATTTATATAGGTTTAGGATAGATAGTTTTGATTTAGATAGATTTTCCATCCAGAACACACATATAAAATTATTGAAACCTACAAAAGAATTGGATTATTCGTAACTATGAATTGTTTAATATTAGATGATAATTAAAAAATTGGAAATTTTTAATAGTAATAGAAGACAGTTTGCGCAGGGAATTTAGGTCGTAATCGGATATATACAGTCAAGAAGTTTAACTGGTTCTAAAAATCTTGTTATTAAAATACATGAAAGGTAACGCAAGTAGTTTATAAAAACATATCGTGTTGGCAAATCGCTCATAATAAGATTTCTTTGTTCTATTCTCTTAAACAGTTAATCAAAATTCTTTCCACATTATCCTCCACAAATTCTTACTCTGAACGTATTATTTATTAAAAGTTTTGAAACAACTTTTTTACAGTAATAATAATGTCTTTTTCTGGCATGTTATGAAAAGCCAAGAGAAGAAAAAAGGACTTTAAAGAATCGGTCGCGATCTAATGGCAGAATGAAAGAAATGAAAGAAAGAATGGCAGAATGAAAGAAAAATAAACTGCAGTTAGATTTCAGAAAAAAAATTACTTATATTTGTTGAATTAATGTTGTTATTATGCATTTCCCTATTACATTCTTATAATAAATGTGTTAAAATGATAAGATAATTATGTGTTAAAGCAATAAGACCATAATAAAAGAAGCTTTTAATGTTGTTAATATTCAGTAGATACATCCTAAAAAGAGAGGAAATTAGTAAAATCAGTTTTCATTTTCTTAATTAATTTGCAACCTAATAATAAGACAGATAAATTATTTTGATTCTGTTTGCAAAACGAGATAGTAAAAAGTTATTATTTTCAATAATATAATTGGAAAGTAAAATGAAAAATGAGCTTTTCATTTTTACTAATAAAATGTAGGTTGTTTCATGAAATTTATAATTCATTAAAAATATCGTTTCTAACCTTAGAAGGTGAATTATTAATTTCAAATACTAATATTGTTGTTACATGTCTGAATTTTTTTTCCTTAGCCGACTTATATTAAACTTCATGCGAAACCAGTCGTCTAGGACATGTGCAGCGTTTAATTTTTTCTCTTAATAAGCTGTTTTTCTTTTTTGAGCAAGATTTTTCCTTTCCTGCCACTTTTCTTGTGACTAAGAAATTGGATATTAGAATTGAAATGAATTGATTTTGATCTGCTCTCAATTTCGTGAGGAAGACGATTGTCTTTCGGCTGAAATGCTATGTTTGCTTATTAATTTTCTGAAGAAAATTCCTTGACTTGTCAAGCATATTAACATACTTCATTTTTAAAATGAAGAGTTTGCCATTAATAGTTTCAAAGTTCATTTCTGAGCATATATTCGTAAAAACAACAGAAGTACTGTCAGAGATTTCAAATCTTTCATAATAATCTTTTTTTATGTCTGTAAAAACATGATCCATATATATATATATAGTTTTTTTTAAAAAAATCTCATTTCATTTATCAGAACTAAATTAATTCCATATGAAAAAACACCAATAAAAAATTTTCTAGCAATGATATAAACAAGTAAATTAATGGTCTCTGAATTTATCAGTTTTAAAAGAATGCACCTACTAGCAGTTAACGCGAAAAACAAAAATTCAGGAAAAATTATCTTAGATATCACCCATTGATGAGTGTAATCGTTTGTTATAACTAAATTTGAAATCAAATTACTTGAAACTTGTTATTTCATACAAATTTCCATTAAAAAGAACCTATGTAATTAGGACGTTTTGCTCAAATGTGCATCTTAATTCATCTACAGATACTCTAGTTTAAAATGAACAACATCATGACCTGTATATGGCATTAATTTTATTCTGTCGGACAAAATGTTTATTGTAGGTTTATGTCATACTTTAAAGAAGAAATGAATTAAGAAAAAAAAAAAAGAAAAAAAGAACAGAAACGAAAACAGAATGAATTTGTGAATAGCCATTATAATCTTTTTACTCACAATTCTCCAAAGAACAATAGCCACCTCGAAATATTGACTCTAAACACATACATCCAATTATAATTTAGTTTGAGCATAGTTTTACCTGACCAAAATCACAACTCTTGTAGCATGTTTATACAATTTTTCAAATAACCAATTATGAATAAATGACTGACCCTCATAGAAGTGGAGAAAAAAAGTGTTAATAACTAGGAACTGATGCACTTGCATAAATATCTTGCTAAAATGATGGATGAAAGCTTTTGTAAATAAGCTTTTCGTTTTGGTTTTTATTTCCTTTTATGCCGTGACGGATTTCCCAGCAGCTGCCAATCAAACATTAAGTGAATAGAAGCTAGTCCAGACAAAACACAGTCACTTCGCTTAGAAGTTCTGCTATTTACCATTGCCTAGTGAAATGAGATGGACTAATTTTAGATACAAATCAACATTTGAAAGCAGGCGTGAATATTTTAGTTTCAATGACACTGAGGAATACTTTTTCAATTGATTGGTTATACTTAAGACTTCTATGCCTCAATCATTTTGAATTTTCATATATTAGGTCAAGAACTGGATTCTCCGAAAAAGCTAATTGCTTTTATATTTTCTTGTTTTTGCTTGATATATCTTCTGCTATATTTTTAAAGAGCATTACTAAGTAATTTTCTTTCGATAAGAGGGTTTTTTTTTTTGTCAAATCTTTGATGTGTGAAAGAAGACAAAATCTCCTATTTCAAAGATTAATTTGAAAAATTCTTCTTCTAATGTAATACGCACTTTTTGTCTTATGCCTTGAATTTCTCTTATAATGATTGGAAAATCTTGCACATACAATTGCAAAATTCTTGAATAATTGTGATTTAGGTATCCGTAGCAATTCGTTAAAAAAATAGCAAAGACTTTACAAGAACCTCCAAAAAGATCTATTTATCAGTAGATTTATATTTTAAGTTATAATACTTCTAAAATATCCAAATTATTCAGTATACTTTTTAGAAATATCTAAATTATTTAGTAGTTTTTTTAATTTAGAATTTTTTAATGATAATTAATGCAGTCCAAGAAGCTCTGAAGCATAAACTAATTTAAAACATATTCAATCACACAATAGGAAGATTTCTGTTACTGTGTTTTATTTTTTAATAGAAAATTTCAACAGTGCAGCCTTAAAGTAGCTTGGCTAAAAATCAAAACTTTTAATTGGTCAGAAAAATACGATGAAACTTCAAGCACAAAAATTAATTAAACGAAGTCCATTGCTTCTGAAATAATTTTTCAATTTCTAATGCCTTTGAAGGTTTTATATTTCTCTCCCTATTTTAAAAAATTCAGAATATGGAAATATTAAGTTATATTTTCGTCTTATCTAATAAAAGCAGTCATTTAGTTTGCGTTATTCTGAAAACAACAAATATAACATTTCTATCATAAATCAATAACTTCCACTTTCGTAGCTGAAAATGTGGCAGAAATAATATGTTTTTTGTAGAAAATTATTAAAACATTGTCTCTGTTTTCTTTTTCAATTGCATGCAATTGCTATTCTTTTTTCCACCACTATCACTGATTAATAAGAAATTTCTTATCTTATAAAAACGAAACGTGTGATTGTGGATCCCAGTTAACCTTAATCTTCTTTTCTAAGCTCAACAGACAATCTTTAGTTATCAGTAAATCTGCAAGGGAATTATTGTTTCAGAAGTAAACAGTTCTAAAACTATTTAGGAATTTAGTTAAATCTGATACACATTCGCGCTTGAGGCAAAATGCACTTGACGTCTGACGGCAAGTCTATGAATCATGTTCAGAGGAATGAAGACCGCGATTGCATCTCAAACCTTTATGAGTGTATAGGGGATTGGTGCATGTTAAATCCGGTCAATGATTATACGTCCTTACACCGGTGTGAGAAAAATTTGATGTGTGAAGTGCTGATGTGTTTTGTTATTTTACGAAGTTACCCCTCCCCAACTTTACCTCTCTCGGACTTTTAAAACAGAATAGCAAAAAGAAAAAAAAAATCGTTTAACAAATGAATTTTGCATGACTACAGTGATCAAGATAAATTTTTTTTCCATTTAATTGAAAGCATTGTTTGAGGATCCTTTTATTCGAAAGCATTCATAATTAGGTAAGTGTCATTGCAAAAATTGTTCATTCGAAATTCATTGAGTATTAAGTACAAATAAATGTATCTTAAAGTCATTCTAGATGCTTCAAAAGTGTATATGATTTTCCCAAATTCATATATTTTCTTAATCAATTTAAAAAAGAATTTTAGAATAGTAATTTATATTGTCATATGAAAGATATCGTGATCTTCATTTATTTTTTGGATTTGGGAATTTGTTCTACACATGCACATATTGTGCATGCATATTGTGTTGTGTTGCAATGGTACATTATATACATTATAATATGACGCTAGATTCTTTAAAAAAATATGTATGCATATAAAAGTAGCGAGTGCCTCACGCTTGAAATGAAACTTCTGTAATAGATACTTCCAACTGTAGGTTTTTTTTTATTTATCTTTTGTGAATTTATTTATTTATATTTTACTTTTTATACCATACATAATGAATTTAGATTAATTTAAAATAGTTTTATGAGAAAAGAATAATTTAAAATATTAAATTTAGCATATATAAAATGTTATTTTTATTCCAGCATTAATTGTCAACGTACTCACGCGACATCTATCCCTCTTTCACTTTTACTAGCTTACACAACTACATTAAAAATAATAAAAGTTTGCCCGTGTCTCTTTATCAAATTTAAAAATTTTCCGTTTCACTTTTGATTTCCACCATATTTTTTTTTAGCCCAAGACCTAAGTTTTAGTTACATTTCAAAGCTTTTGAAGTATAACATTTCATTCGAACATTGGATGCTAAAATCATAATCGAATCGCATCCATAATAAATGCAGATGATGAGTATCTTCTAGGAAGAAGGCAAAAGTGATCTGAATTATATAAACAAATCCTAATCAATAAATCAACGACATATGGATAGATGAATATAATAGAAGTCCAACCGTAGCGGTATTGACCTCCTCTCCTTTCCCTACTGACTTACTTACTGGCTCACTGACTTCTGGATGTCGTTCTCCTTACCCACTGCACTTCGCAATTTTGGGGGATCATTCATCGTGGATGAGAAACTTGAAAATCTTCTTCATCAGAATTCCCATACGAGAATTATCAATATCATTTGCTCTCATTTATTGATGCTGCCGTACTCTTGGATGGTATTTTCTACGACCTGCGTCGGCAAATGTGGTTCAATTCAATAATAAATTTAATACTTTTGAATTTAAGAATTTTCTTTTTAGCGTAGATCATTATTTCGGATATGTTTTTTGATTTAAATTTAAAAAACCAAATACATCATGATTTTACAAAATGAGTGGTATTATTACTTTGAAAAGAAATTTTTTTCAATTTTTTTATCTGGTAAATTATTAGAAATTCTTAATAAATGTCTAAAATAATTTAGATAATTTATTTAAATATGTGTTTAAGGTTCATAGCTTAAAATTAGCTATAAAAAGAGGATCCTTTTTATTTATTATTATTATTATTTATTTTATTTTATTCATCCCCCCCCCCTTTTATCAAAATATCTGCTTATTTAAAATGTGACCCTGATTATAATAATGAGTACCTTGCAAGCATTTTCTGTACTGATGTTTTATGGATATTCATTTTGAATTTTTAATTTTCACGAAACGAATTAAAATAATGTTTGGAAATTCAATTTTCTCAGTTCCATTCGAAAATTTCACTTCGGCAGTTAACTTTTGTAATTCTTCTATCACAATTTCTCGAGTATGAATAGCATTTTGGAAAATTAAACCAGCCTAATGGTAGTATAATTACTTATTGTTACTAAATTGAAACTGTTGAAAAGAATACAGATATTCATATCATAATTTTTTTTATGTATTTTGAGACTTCCAATTTGTATTTGAATTTATTGAAAAATCGAATGGTTTTGCAATTTCTGACATGCAGATATGGGAGCATTTTCAGCGCTGACATTTTGGGAAAAGTGCACGGGTATTATTAACTGCTATTTATGGAAATTTATAGTATTAAATAATATAATTATCAATGATTGTCAGCGATATGTAAAATAAGTAACATTCGAGAAATTTTGGGAAAGCCGATATTCGCTATATACCTTCAGTGAAATTTTTAACTGTTAATTTTTTTTTAATGTAAATAGAATGATTCCTCAAAAAACTCCAAACAAATGCGCATTGTTATTAAATGAATAATAATGAAAATGATTCATGCCTTTCCAAAAACAGTTATTAGAACTGATAAGAATGGGAGGAGGTATGCATGCAATTCGTCCTTTATCCCTCTGTATTCATATACTGAATATTATTATTAACATGTACTAACATAATTTTATTAACAAAATAAATTCAGCGGATAAAATAAATTCTATTTTCTTTTTTTTTATAATCCTAAGCATGCATATTGACACTATAAGGACAAATAAGTAGATAATTTCTTCATTTTCATAGTATTGAAAATCTTCAGTACTTCCGTATAGATGCTACTGACAAATATATCGGTAAATAATAAGATGTCGAAAATGAATTATTTTTCAAGAACAATTAACACAACTGTCACGGAAAAAAAAACATTTACCCTATCCTTCAGATCTCTGTCTGTATAAACGGTAACTTTGATTGCGAGAACGCAAATCACAACGTGAATATTGGTAATCAATGCCGGCACGTGACTGGAATCTTACACATTGATGTTGATTGAACACAAATGTTGTATCCTTGTCTCCAGACAAAGAAGAGTGGTCAAGGGAGACCCATGCGAAATGAAGTCTGATCAAAGGTCAAAGGTTTTTCCTACAGCGATTATTGTTTCAAAATATTAGGATTTCATCTTTGAGTACTTTAAGCAAATGCCTGCAAACAGAAGGAAAGAAAATGATTGGATTATGCAAATCTTTAGAACAGCAAGAAATTTCAGGGAGGGGGGGGCTTTAAAGTCTTGATGTGCACTGTATTAATTTTTCTTGAATATCAAAAAACACTCGAAATTGGGTTATTCAGGATGTTCATAATTATTCAGGATGCTCAACCTTCAAAAATTGAGTTCCAATTTCCTACAACAATTTTAATTGTATCTATTTTTCAACGATATTCGTTGAATTTCGATTCTCCAGCTGCTTTAATAAATTTCAGAACTTCAAATAATTGATACTTACCAACAAGTTACTTATAAATATTGACATCATTTTAAGGATAACATTTTATTCTTCTGCCAACAGGATGTCTCCTCTTTACTTTTGCTTCAATAATTATTTTTTGGAGTGGGTGTCTTCGCACTCTACACACTGATAAACTGCTAATTTCAAAAGAAATTTCAGGCATAAATATACTGGCTGCCTTGGATAATTTACAATTTCTTAATTAATATCTTTAAAGATTTTCTTGTCGCAATATATATATATATATATATATATATATATATATATATATATATATATATATATATATATATATATTCTTTTGAATAAGCTAATTTTATGTGCTTTTGATTAGAATGAGAGTTTGGACTTCAAATTATCTATTGTTTTACTATAATTATATATAATTGAAACCATAGTACTAAGTGGATAGGCTTTCATTAAAAAAGTATTTTGAGATTCGCAGCATATATTTGGAGTCATGCTTTAATCATCCTCTCCTATATGAGGCGTATAGAAAATGAAAATTCGCCACAGAGAGACGTAACAATTCTTTTTTATTTTTAATAAGAAATTATTAATATGATAAACAGTGCATTAAAAATTCTTGATTTGTAGGATGCAAGAAACAACAACAAAAAAAATCGCGATATCCTGAGAATAGAAATAATGAAAATGCTTTTATAGAGAATTGATGTTTTTATTACTTTATATTTCTCTTTTTTAAGGCAAAAAGTTAATCAATATCTTAAAGAAGTAAACAATATATGGTTTTGTTTTCAGAAATTTCATCCCTTTATTATGCTCATTTTCCGTTATTACATAGTAGTTTTCTCCTCAAATAAAAATCCTAATGTCCTTTGTCGAAAGTGGTCTGAAAAAATAAAGACAGAATCTACTTCTTTATATAAAGCTTCTGTAAAATTCTCTTCATCGACTCATTAGATATAATTTCTATAAGCATCAAGAAAAGAGAGAAAATGTTTAAATATGTTTGATGAAAATATGAATGATTATTTTTTTCCTATGTAATTAAAAACCACCATTTTAGTTACATTTTGTTTCTTTAATAAACCTTCTTGTGCCTGAAATTCCATTGTTTACTTTCTCTCTTTTAGATGATTAGATAATTTCATTCAATTCCTGTTGAAAATATTGTTCAATTCCTATTTAATTTTAGCACGAGCAAATTTCCATTGAATTCAAACCGAGTTTATTTTCCCCCAAAGATAAACTGGAGAAAATCCTCTTTTCCATTGGCGATCCCAATGAAGAAAAAGAGATGTTCTATTATTAGAGTTTTTCGCTCTGTTTCCCCCACTAAGTGCCACTTGAGAAAGTTCCAATAGATGGCGAATATTCGACTCCTCTTTTTTTATTCAAGACAAGAATTGAGAGCACATTTTCAGATTCGGATAGAATGAGTTAGAAAACGTTCTTTTCTCATTTATTTGTAAAGTAGCAGTTCTAAATAGGAATGATGAATTGTTTTTTGTAAATTTTTGAGCAGATTCATCTTCCATTCATTCATGAGTTCTGTGAGCTTTAATGAAGTTTTTACATAATGAAATGTTCTCTTTTAATAAATGGAGCTCTACTTTTGTGCAAACAAACAGAAATGGTCATTAATATGGGAAGCGTTACATTTTACGTTTAGTCTCTCTGGAAGGAACAAAATTATTAATAAAAGTTATAATCCATAAATTATAATATATTATTAGGCTTTAATTGTAAAACAGCACAAATATCCAATTTTTGCCTGAAAGAGAACTGCGGCTTTGCCATCATTTATTCGATGGAAACCAAAGAAGAGATAAAATGATTTAATTCATCACCGTTAAATACATAACTTCTGTTCAATAATGGAATGTTTCAAAACTATAAGAAATGTACTCACAAAAAAAAAATTTAATTGTTCCAATAGTTCGAAGATTGTCTTTTTTCATGAAGTAGTGGAAAATTTGTTACATCCATTGATACGTTCCTTCTTATCATAATTGTATTAGTATTCACCAGCTGCTGATGTTAAATATAATTTACAATGGAAACTTGTTTCCTTAATTATTTATTTAATTGCCTATTATACAAAATGTATCAAAATAGATTTTACAATTCAAAAAGCTGATTAAATGAAAAAATTTATTTAACTGTGAAGATTGATTTTCAAGCTTTTTCACTCAGTCCGAATGGTGATCACATTAAATGTGTACAAATACTTTTTAATAACTACCTTCAGCTGTTTTTATATGAAGGTTTACTTTTAAATGTGTAGTCTTAACTAATGAAGAAAAGGCATCTAATTATTCGTGTATCACAAAATTACTTGAAGAAAAGATTTTTTTTATTAAAAAAAGCAAAAGCTGCTAACTTTCTTGACATTATTATATTAGATATTTAAAATGATCAAACATGAGAAAATGAATTACTTACGCCTTTTACAGGTAAGCATATTTCCTCTTTCTATGTTTCAGAGTAAACTAGTAAAAAAGCATCATAACATTAAATAATATTCAATCTTTTATAAACTGCATATCTTGAATTCCTAGCGTATTAAAGGAAGTTTCGAATTCGAATTTTTATTATTTATTTTGATCATTGAAAATTTAATTACAACGGTAAAATCTTTTATTATTCTTCACTTTCATCCGCTTTAATCTGAACTAAGTTGGGTTCAGAAGGAGAGTTTTTTTTTTTTGTTGTTGTTGTTGTTTGTTTCAGACAAGATATATAAATATATATCTATAATTGAATAAAATTAAAGTTTCTTAAACCATTCGTCCTTCGCACATTTTTCTTCCAACCAGCTGTATATTTTAGTACCTACTACGACAACTGAAATTCATTAACTAATTTTTTTTTTTGTTCGTTTTTGTTACAGTTTTGGTTTGAGCTTCGAAATGAGATGATCCATCTCAATATGTAAAGCGTAAACCCAATTTAGAGCTTTGGTAATGCTTCGTTGACTGAATGCGAGTCCACCGACCATTCCATGGTTTTGCTTCAATGCTCACGTTACTCCAGAATTCGTTCTTTTCACGCAGTTTGGTTGTTTGCGGCTTTGCTTAGGACTGCGAGGGAGGAAGAAATCGAACGACAGTTTTATCGAAAGGGATGAACGACCCATGGGACAGTTCATTGAACGAGTTACTGTGACTAGACCTAAACACTTTTCAGGTTCAGTTCCCCTTTCACTTTCCGTATTTAATTTATGTAGCTATTAACACTCTTGTTTTCCCTAAAACAAATGGAAAAAGAAAGTCTCAATTGCTTATAAAAGTAATGATGGCATACGGCAAAAGCAAAAAGATAAAGAAAACATCCTTACACAAGAACGAATTTTTTTTTTTTCCTTTTTACTTTATTTCCTTCTTTACGCTTTTTTTAACAGAAACGCAATCAGAGAAATCAAAAAATGAAAAAAAGATAAAGAAATTTAAATTTAATAGTAGATTTAGCTTGTATTCAGTCTTCTTTTCTTTTATTTCTTTGGAACGAGCTGCACCTTTCAATCTGTCAACTGTTATTTTCTTTCTGGCCCAAAAATATTCAGTTCTGCTATACTTTAAAATTTTTTTTAATTATTCACTTATTTGTTTCAACACATATACATAAGACTTCGTTCCCTCATAAAGCACATAATTTCTTGAAAGCTAGCAATGTGTTCCTATCTATTAGGGGATAAAACAAGAAAATACGTTTGAAATGCTTCTTTTGCATTATTATTTTATATTGGAATAAAAACGAAACTAAATAACCAATCAATTCACCTTTCTTACTGATTAAATGTATAGATTATGTGCTTTCAACACCTTGACAAAGCTAAAGAACGTGCCAAAATCATCTGTCTATAAAATCGACAATTATATATTTTCATAGAGAATAAATTACAGGAATAATAGTATACTAGATGAAAAAATATTTTTTGAATATCAACGGGATATTTCCCCTTCTGATGAAAGATATTCTTCCCACATTTTCATTTTTTATTTCACATTAATTCCTAAATATGGTTTTTGCATATATATATATATATATAATTTGTTCATCACGCATGCTTCTGTTATAAAAGGTCGAAAGGTCGACTTTGCAATTTCGATTTTATAAGGAAAGGAAGATAAATTTGAGAAAATGAGCGATTAAAATATCCCAGGGAATTACTGGACTGCCGAATTAAAAAAAATGAATTTTGATGATTTTGAAAAGAATGATTTATTTCATAACAAAGAGAGTTTGGAAATGCTGCAAATTTATATTTTACGTAAATATAATGCTGCCTTTGTTGTAGAAGAATATAATCGACGTTTTCTGAAATTCCGGCATCCTTCTAGGATGTGTGCTTGCAGAACAGGTTAGAGACAACAAACTACCAGATCCTTCTTTCCCTGATGAGGAACAGGGAAAATGAGGCGTTATACATCTGATACAAAAATTGATATTTTGGCTTATTTTTTAAATTACCCTCACGTTGAAGTACGAAGAGTCAAGTTAGAACTCAGAATTTAAAAAATGACAATGTAGAGAATATTACAACTTAATAATTGGCATCCATATAATATTTGTGGAGTCGATGGACTGATACCACAATTACATGGATAATTACACGAACGATGTCTAGAATTTTACAACTGAGCCCTACTTCAGGTACCCTTCTTTTCTGAGAAACGTTATTTAGACAGGCGAATATCTCTTTAATCGGAAAAGAAGCATTAATCTGCAAAACTATCAATTCTGGAACGGTAAAAATCCATTCTTCTAACAAGAAATTCATCATTAGTAGCAAGTTTCTATCAATGAGGGGCATGGTATTTTAGAAGCTCGTGGTTAGACACATTTTTGTAACATTATACTGAATGTTTATCGATATGTTCGATTAGTTTCTAATAGCATTATGCCTGAAATAAGGGATGGATTATCTTTGGCAGTATACGCTCTGTAGATCTTTACCGACAAATTCAAAATTCCTGTCTTTATGTTCCAAATACTAAACTGGATCGCATATATACGAGTATTGCTTCAAGAATGCAACTTTGTCTATACAAAGTTGCATTCTATACAAAGCATTCTATACATTCTTTGTCTATACAAAGTTCAGTATTTGGAACATTTCAAAAAGGATTATCAAAAAGGCAGAAGCAGAAATAAATCACGCATTCTTTGATATACAGATATCAAAGAATTTTTTTTTTTCTTTTGCGTTTTTAATAATCTTTTTTGAAATGTTTATTATGCCTAGAAATTACATCAAAAGTCTGGCTCTAACCTGGGTTAAAGCTACAGAAAGATGGTCTTAGTTAATACATTGTCATTTAATATCTCAGAAAACTTTACAGATGGAAGCAAGAAAATGCATATGCTTATAAATGATTGCAAGAAAATATCTTGTATTCTGGTACTTTTTCGCTATGAAGCCCGTATAAAAATTTAATTTTTGTAACTTTTTATTTTTTCCTCTACAGTCAAAGTATTTTCATGCATTTGAATATTGAACTTTGGTATTAGAAGTTGCAGTAATTATGAAAATAAATGCTTGTTCCAGTTTTTTTTTTTCTGATACCCTATATAAAAGATGTTTAAGACCAGTGTTAGAATACCTTTTCTCAGTTATGGAATTACTTAAAAAATTTTATAGATAAAAGCATGGAACTTTGTGTCTTTATGGAGGGGTCTAAGAAAAGCATTTTTCTGACAAACCTTGTTTTACTATAGGGACCGTATAAAAATTTAATTTTTTTATCTTTTTATTACCACCCACTACAGAAGCCAAAGTATTTTTATACATTTGAGTATCTTATTTGATGAAACTTTGCAAATGGAAGTATATGGTTCATTATAATTAAGGAAATAAATGCATGTTCCATTAATTTGGAATACTTTCTCTCTCTCTCTCTCTGAGGAAAGGAGAGAGTGAGAAAGCATTCAGAGCTTATGTCGCTTCAAAAGGGATTCTCCCGAAATTTGGTTGAATTTTCTTATTAAAAAAATTATATAGTAGTAACAATTTACTTTCCCTATAAACAAACTGAAAAGAAATTTGAGTTTTTTGCTAAGCATGAAGGACCTGATATATTTACATGGACGAGAAAGGAAATAATCACGAAAAAAATTTAAATTGCAAGATGAAAAGTTAAAATATTGTGAGTTTACAGATGAACATAGATACATAGTGAAGCAGGAATCATAAATGCCAATAAGAGAACAAATCCTAAATTGTTAAATTAAAAATCAGAATACTTTTTATATTTATTCTTCATTTCAAAATATCTTTTGAGTATTTTCATAACTAAAATATTTTTCTTCTTTATTTCAAATTGCATCAATTATAATCTAATATCTGTTGAAAACCCAGCTTAAATATCAAGGATTAACACATAACCACTTATCTCAATTTTCAAAATTCCGTCAGAGGAAGAAGAACTTAATGTTTCGCTACCAATAACAAATGTTTCTGAGATTCTTTTTTCACTTTGGACGTGGATATGCGGTACCATGTTAATATCAGATGGCTAGATGAGTCAGAAATTTTAGCTACTATTTACAAAAGCTTAGTTTCTTCTTTGTTGCCTGTTAAGCAAAGTTATACTATCTGATAAAATAAATAAAGCATTTAAATTCATATCTTAACAATGATTCAACTTCTTTCGGGGGCCTGTTGGTAAGGTCACGGCTTCGGAACCGGAAGGCCCCAGGCTCGAGACCCGATTCCACCGAAGAACCGCTGCGTATGCGGGCCCAGTGCATGCCACATTCGTTGGGGCCAAAAGCCCTCCTGCCGGTGTGGCACGGAAGCCCGGAGAAGGGGCGCCATCCCAAAGACCCCCCGCGTCATCCGACCGCGGTTCAAAATTACGAAATCCGTCCCAAAATAGCCCTAGTGCTGCTTTAAAACGGGACGTTTATACAACCAAAATATTCTCTCCCGCATACATTATGACTGAACAAGGTAAATTTATCGACCGGCCATTTCATTTTAAAATAAAACCAGTTTGTTTTCAAAGTAAAACAAATCGATCTTTTGTAAAATATTCTACTCGATAAAAGAAAAAAAAATATTATTTAAGCTTATAAAATGAATGGAATCAACTTGGAATGGAAGCAACTTTATAAAATGAATGGAAGCAACACACCAATATAATTTTATTCTTAAGCCGTTTTATAATTTTTACTAATCTATTTTCATAGATTGCCATTTGTACGGTAAATAAAGCTCACCCATACAGCTTTTAAAATGTACTTAAATTTATTAAAATACACAAAAAAAAATCTTCCATGAACTGAATATTGTTAAGTTTTTGAAATATTTTTTCATTTTATCTTTATTATAAAAGCGTGATTACAAATGTCTTGTTTTCATTAAAAGTTTTATTCTTAATAAAGCGCATTCATTTTTTTTAGTAAATTTAAAATTATATGATACATCTCTACATGGAGACATAAATGTTAAAAAATTTTACTTGTGTACGTACTTTAACACCATTAAAACGTCTATAACTTGGATCATATTCTATTTATTCAATGTTTTAGCATTTATGTTAATCAGATATTCATCAAACTGGTGATAAAGAATATTTTTAGAAAAAATCTTTAAAATAAAACAAATATCTTCTTAAAGGTCACGACAAAGGCATATCTGTTAGAAATCACTGCATAGGAGGAAATGTGATTTTAGAGGGCAGGAGAGAGAGATCATAATTACTAATCTCAAAATTGCATTAAATAGAACAGTCAAACACAATAGTTTTGCGTAACTTGACAAATTCTTCTTTGAGGAAATAAAAAGTCATTTCATTCAAATCTTGATGCGATTTTAATCGGAAAAAATTGTTATTGTGTGAAGTGCTATTGTTGTCGAGAGGTATGGATCAACTGCAAACGATGAAAAGTAAGTTGACCCACTGCAATATGAAAAACATTGTTGTTTAAAATGGATTGCAGATTATATTCTGCCAATAAGCCTTTACGTAAGTTTATGTGACATTTTCAAAGCATTAAACATTATTTATTTTGTATTTTCTGTTATATTTAAATATTTTTTTATTCAAACATGCTATGTTTTATAAGTTTAATAATTATTTAAACCGATTGAATGAATTAATTATTGTCAAAATTATCGAGTACATTCGTGAAATATGATAGAATGGAATTTAAGTACTGAAAATAATTTTCTAGGAAATATTTATTAAGAACATGCATTAGCTGTGCTGCTGTTATATTCTTGTTAGAACAGAACCTGAACGAATTAAATAATTCTTATATTAAGATATTATTAGTTTTCATTCTAAATAAAATTTCATTGTTTCGTACTTTTAGCATAATAGCAATCTGATTTGAATATACTTAGGAAAAAATAAAAGCGGAAAAATTTTTTGTTGCGAATATTCTAAATATTTAAATAGAAAAATTACAGTTTCAAAACATAGTCGCAATAATTACCTTTCCACATTAAACAGCTTGAAAAGGAATCCCAAATCAAGAAAGAAGATTTAGAATTGTACTTGTTCATTACATTAGCCAAATTCTGACTGATTTTATACTTTCCAGGTAAATATAAATAGGATGTCTGTCAGTCAAGGGTATGCTGCATAGACACTTCTTTGATTGATATGATGATCATCTATTTTTCGTTTCTTGAAATTTGACTCCATTAACTCTTATGGAAACTAAAAACAGCTACTCCGACCCACCCGAAGGCACACGGATAAATCTGAATGACCCGATTCAGTGACAACATAGGTGAGAAATAGGGTTGAGTCCTAATGACCGTCACAGGCCACGGTACAACCCCTCCCGTAGGAGGCACATTCCGTCAGTGGTAGCTGAGACCGCACTATTTCTGAACCACCAGGGTGGTGAGAACCAACAATCATACAGGAAGCTTCTCATCCCTATGTCTGAGATGTCCCCCGTTGGGACTAATTCTTACGAAAAATATTCATTTCCAATAATTCAATGCCTTTATTCTATCAAATTGACTTAATGTGGGGAATTGATTTTTATTACAATATTGAACCTATTCAAACCCTTCAATCGGGTTTCGTGTCTCTTGAAGCGATCATGAATGTTTTAAAAATTTCTTCCGTTTGCTTTTTAAATGCTATGTACACACTAATTTGAAATAATGAAAGTTTTTTAATATAATTCAAAAGCGTAGCCTCCCAATCTTATAACGAAATCTTTATTGATCAAGGAAACTGTTTATAGGATGTCCTAAATATGTTTGATTTTAATTCGTCACATAAATAAACAATCATAGAAAGACTTTTTATAGATTAGAAGTAATAGAGATAAAAACGCATAACTATTTTATCATCTTGGATAAACAAAGAAAATATATTACTTTTTTATGCCTGCTTTTGAAATATTTTTTCCTACAATTTCTGAAAAGAAAGAAAAAAAAAACCTTCGTAAATTCTTCATGTAAAAAAAAAAAAAAAAAAAAAAAAAAACCTTCAAACTTTGAAACAAATAAGCAAATACATTTTTATATAACTAACTACACTATAATATCAATAATGCCACATCGCAATTAAGGTAGAGCCGTTTACTTTATTTATCACTGCTTGTACTTATGTCTTAGCAAAAACGAAACGCCTCATTTTCATTTAATGGTTACGCTCATCTTACATCACATTCATTATAATTTGATTCTTTCTAATCAGGTATAAAGCCTCTGAAAGCAATCGTATTGAAAAAGATGAATTCTAAGTTACAGTTTTGTGGTTTGTCTGAAAGAGCGAATTTCGGTCAAAACGTACAAAAGCTTTACAAGCTCATCTCCCAAGTGAATCAATCGAAGGCCTTGAATCCCTGCAGGGGACAGTTGCTTGGCACACTCTTCAAAAGTCATGTCATTTATGAAAGAATGTTCCAATGATTAATGAGAGCTCAATTAAATTGCTCTCTTGAGGTACAAAACGTGTCCTCGGACATTTTTGAATTGTAAACATCAGAAACCAAATTTCGATTTCTGTTCTGTTATTGGAAATGATAGGTGCTGTATGTGTAGATACGCATTTTGATTGAGACTTTTTTTTATTGATTTATGTGTCTGCAGTCAAGGGGAGATTGTGTCAGTTGGCTATTTTTTTTTTATAAAGCTTGCTGTTACGAAATGAAAATGTGTCGTATCTGTCTTTATAAGAGCAAGTACGGTTACTCAAGGACAACTGACCAAGGATAATATCGGAAGAAATCGTGGAAAATTTATTCGTATTAAGAGAAAATTCTAGAAAGGTAATTACAATTAGCATGATAAGAGATTTTATTATTCGTGATATATCTATGAATTCAAGAGAGTATGAAATTCTATTGATTTGAAGTAACTGAAAGAGCATAAGAAAAAGGTATAATTATCATTATATTATTTAAATTTATGATAATGTCTTTCATAAAAATGAATTGGGGCGATTTATCTATTTATTTGTTTTGGTTATTAAATTTGGTTAGAAATTTACTTTTATTTATTTATTGTAAATAAGCCCTGTGGTGTAGCTCCCAACGCGCAGGTCAGAGGTTCGATCCTTGGGCAGGACAAGGCTCATCCCTTCAGTGGGTCGATAAACTGAGAACCAAGCATGCTTGGTAACTAAACACTGGAGGTTCCGCGTGAGGCTGACCATCTAACCGGGCCTCGCACCCCAGGGCCCTCGACCATGAAATTAGATATGGGCGCTGTAGGCTTGGTCCCCATTGGGCTGTCGTGCCACTAAGTTTTAATTTATTATCAATAAAGAACTTAATTTTAAATAAATATGGATTTACAAAATGATGTAAATATCAGATGCTTGCCTGTATTTTAATCAGTGACATCCATTGATAAACGGGTGAAGTATCTATATAAATGACAATGGATTTCTGTTTTACCGATTTATTATTACTTTATTGTTATCATTTTGAAAGTATTATTGAGTTATTCCGTGTATACAGACACCAATAATGAAACGCTCCAAATTTCATTTTCGACATTCATTGTTTGATTTGAAGAAGTTTGGAGCCGAAACCCATTAGACATCTTTAGAAATTCCTGGTGACGCTGTTCCGTCACATCCTAATTTTCGGGTTTGGTTTCAACGATTTAAGAGTGGTGATTTCGTTGTCAATGACAAAGAACGGCCGAGAGGACCAAAGAAATTCGAAGATAATCAATTGCAAGATTATTGGACGAAAATGGGAAAAAGTTGTAGAAAATGATGGAACATACTTTGATTGATATATATTATACCAATTTTTCTCAATAAATGCCTTTCTAAAGTGAAAAAATGATCAAAATACATGCCAGCACCTGATATAATAAAATGTGAATCCTCAGCTTTATATTTGTCATAAATGTACACACTTGTAAGTAATAATCTAATAATATCATAATAATTTAGTTTTTTAGGAAGATTTGATTCAATAAATAAATTGTCTAAAGAGGTAAGACATTTTCAACTCGTTAAATTGCTCTTGACTAAGGCTAGATATCGAATAATTTTTTTTAATTATTATTTTCAATCTTTTTGTATATACTGAAGTAATTGATAATGCCAATATAATTTTCGGAACTTCTAAAATTTAGGTACAATTTAAATAAATTATTTGTGATAAAATATTTTAATCTTTGTAATTCTGGAAGCCAAAACTGTACTACAAATATTGATTCCATTCATTAAATCAATATCTCTCTGCAAGGTCACGTTTAAATCTTTGCAACATTTGAGATAAATCAGTTTGCAACTATTATCCGAATTACATAAAAAGAGTATATATATCTAATAAGGATAAATTTCAATAATATGCATGAACATATGTCTATTTCTACCTCAAATAACTAATCTTGTTTTGAATAGATGGAAGTGAAATGTGATATGATTCAAACGCATGCATATATGGATTCAACAGCAATTTCTTTTCTCAAAATCAGTTAGCTGGCTTTATGAGTTCGCATTGTTCGAACTCTCATCCTACATTTTTATAAACTTCATTTAGCAAATTTGTATGTTTATATTATGTAAATAATGTGGTTTCATTCTTCTAATAAAACGCTTTCTAAAAGTCATTTTTTTCTTCATCGTGAATTAGATCTTGCCTAATTATTTTTACTATTTGAACTATAGATGTAAAATTAGCCTCGTGGGATATTTTAACTTCGAAAATAATGAGTTGTAAGGCAATTTTTTTAATGAGGTTTTTATTAATTATTTTATTTGGTCGGTCACTTGACAACTATTACTGTTTATTTTTAACAAATAGTGACATACTGTGACTATGAATTTTGTCGATATATTCGATATGTTATAATTTTATTAATCGGACCTGATTCCATTCCTACAGCAAGTTATAGAAAATTTCACCTTTTTCTTTGCAGATTCTGATTGATATTTTTAAATTTTATATCTTTAGTTAAAAATTGCAACATCTTATTTTGACTACGGGTTGTTTCATTCTTAAAAAATTATGTAGCCATTTAATTCGACTTTTATCTCAGATATTTCCAATCAAATTAAAAATGGCATGCTATCGTTTTAATTATCAATAATTTGAGCATGAGTGTGCTGGAGACATTAATAGTGCAGGAAAAGATGGTGAAAATGTCTCGAAGAATTTGTTGACAGGTCGTAAATTAGACACAATCTCGGAAAAAAACAACGGAAGATAAATGTGTTTTTAATTATTTATCGGAAAATCAATAAAAAGAAAAACTTTTTAGTAATAATTTTATCAGACTAGATTCTTGAAACAAACGATAGCAATCAGAAACATTTTATTATATCAGCTCCTAGCAGACAATTTCACTACATTACATGGACTTTTATTTAAACACATATTAAACAAAATTGTTTTTCAAAATATCTGCATTTTAAAAGGAGTCATATATTAGTCAATCATTTTGATGCGGTTAAGAGAATAAAATTTTGTACCTGAATAAAACAATTAAAATATTTTCCAATGCTTCTTGGCAATTCTAAATAAAACAAAGAAGCAATTTTCTTTCCTAAAATGTCATATTCGTGTCAAATGCTCTGGGATGCGCGGTCACGTATTTACATGAACTGACAACATTAAATATTTTGCTTTTCATTATATTAACCAATTACTTCGAAGACAAATTGACCTAATCTATATTGAATATGAAATGGCTGTTATGTATGTTTTCATGAGAAATATAACTGTTTTAATACAAAATATATCATTTTGGTTCTATTATTTATAAATATTGTAACTATTGTAATATTGTTCTGCACATTTTTCATTAATATTTATTTTAGCGTTTTTAAACTTATATAACTCTAAGTGAAACAAGTGTTCAAATAGCATTAACATTGAAAATTTCAATTATTTAGAATTATTCGTTTATAAATATAACTTAGTGTACTTTTTTATTTTGTATAATTCATAATAATCATAGTTTTAGAGAAAGGTCATTTATATTATCAAATGCAAGATGTGATAAAATCCTTTTTAATATTGCGACTCCAATTAATTTCAGAACGAACTTTCGATTTCAAAAGGAATGCAATTATTCATTACTACTTTCAGATCAAAACTCAATAAGCTGTTCATTCTTTTTTTTTTTTTTTTTTTGGTATCAATGGACACTTATAAAATATTTTTTAACAGGATGTTAAAAATATTTTATAAGTATCCATCTTTCAGTCTGTGGTTCAATTGAGATATTTCAACAGGTATTTTCATCATCAGACCGGAAGACAGCATTTCCGACAGTAAACATGTGAACGATGAAAAAGCATTTTATTTTTATAAAACACAATTTTGATTCATATTATGCCTTTCATGCCGAATATTCATTGATTTTGAAGAACATGTCGCAATTGAAACATATGATGTTGATAGTAGATGATAACTAATCCAGTTTGACATCGAGATTGAAAGTTTCGATATAATTATATTTCGAAATCCATTTGTCATGTTCTCTAGAAATTATTTGATGCTCTCTTTCAGTTCTCGGAGATAATATTTTTAAAATCTCCATTTTTCATAAGTTGCGGGACGCGGTGACCTGGTTGTAAGGTCTCGGTTTCGGGTGCGGAGGGTTTCAGGTTCGAGATCCGATTTCGCCGAAGAACCGTCGTGTAAGTAGGTCTGATGCCCGCCAAATCCTTTGGGGCCAAAAGGAAAGGTGGTGTAGAATCTTGGAGAGGGGAGTGCCAGCTCAGGTGTCGTCCTCGCCCTTTGACCGCAGTTCAAGCTTACGAGGTTCGTCCCAAAATAGGCCTAGTATTGTTTTAAAACTTTCATAAACGATGCACCATTTCAAATGTTTCCTTCAATTAATTATTTTTTTGACGATACTTTATTGATACGTAGTAAATCCTCTCTTGTAACGTTAAAAACAAAATGTAAAATTTTTCTATGACGAAAACCTGGTCCATAGAACCAGTAATGAATCGAAGTGCTTACCAATTACTTCTTTCAATAATAGAAGATAGGGAATGAAATATATATGAATGAGTTGAAGATTAAATGTGCTCGACTAGTTCTTTGTTTGCTTTTCTTATCAACATTTCCCTTGCGAATTACACTTTTGTTTACATTGTAAATACTGATACATCCTAAATGGTGATAATCGTAGTTTACACCAAAGCGAAATCCTGTCAAAAATTGATAGCTATCTGCTGATTGATTTGGGGGATTTCACAATACGATCATTTGCGAAAAATTTGTTTTAGTGTATACAAACAACATGGTTAAAATGGTTATAAATTGTATCTCGACATTCAGAACAATCTGTTTAAGCAATTTCTAAATTGTTTATTTAAACATCGATGCTTATATAAAAGTTTGTTTCATTTGAACTAGACATAGAGAAAGTCGATCTCTAAACGGTTATATAAACATGCACGAACTGAAGAAAAATTATAATTACTCACGTTGCTCAAATTCAGGCTTTAAATTACTTTCGTTAAAAAAAAACTGTGTTATTCTATTATTGATCCAGAGTTAATGACAGTTTCGCTTCCTCTTAATTGCTGGAAAATTTCAGGCATTAAAAGCAGGCAGGGTTCTTGCAATGTATAGAAGTGTTTGCATCATTTTCCATTTTCTATTTCTATCAATTTCCTTTCGGATTCTTCCATTTATTCTATATTCTTCAATTTAAAGCTAGTTACAAAGTCCTTCGATTACTAAATGCGGTACTCATTTAAAATGTGCAAATGCTTTTAATGCTATGACATTTAAAATATATTCAAAACTGAATTTGAAAAGAAAGAAATTTATTAACTATATGTTCTTTTCACAAATGAGGAAAATACGTACCAAGGTATCGTTAAAATGTACAGACAAATTTAGAACAAATAAATTTAAGCTTTTATATAAAGCAGTTTTTACGGTTTATAATGTTTGGATTTATTAGGAATAATTAACAATTTATATATATGTATATATATATATATAATATTTGATAGGCAGAAAAATATATTTGCATGAAGGCATGAATAATAAATAGTCAAAAGTTGTTGACAGAGTAAAATTAATCTTATCTAAAGCTAGAGTTATTCAGATTTCTGATCTTAAATAAATAAAGTTTTTATACATTATTTTGAAACACAAACAAGAATTCTTTCTTTCATGTGGGATAAAAATGGCAATATAGACATGAATATCTTTTGTTGATTTCTTTATTTCATTTGTGAGGAAAACTATATGTTGGTGCTAAGTCCCTTTTTCATAAAACTTCTCACCGTTTTAAGATTTTTATTTCATTCAAAGTAATGGACTCAAAAACCTCTATTTCTCTGTCATTCAACAGTTTTTTTCTCTGATCTGAACTTGAAAGGTTTTCTCTGAAAATTTTCTGACGAATCGGCAATCAGTAGGCCATCAAACTCGTTGTCTACTTTCTGAATCTCGTTCACAACGCGCAAAATTCAAAACACCTCTTTACACGGACTTTGTACTATCCTCAGTATAACTTGACACTTTAAATACTATCATTAAAATGATGGCTTCACATTTCTTCAGGTCTGACACACAAAAGGTTACCCTCATGGCATTCAATTCTTTAATGGAAGAGATCAACATATTGTTTTATGAAAAAGTCACCGGTTACTTTACCTGTTTATTTGCGTGATGTTGATCTTACCTTGGAAACAACTAAGTGTCAGTTCACAAAATGGCAGTGAACTTCTGTAAATAACTCAATTCATAGAACTAGTTCTTCGGAACACTTGTCGCAACTATTTATTTGGGCCGATGCAAATTGAAAGTAATTACATTTCGCTTTAAATAAAATCATTTTCAACTAAGCCAATCCATTCCGGGCAAGCGGCAAAAGGGATAAAGAAATGGTAACACTTCATTTATGATTAGAGCTCTTGGAGTTTTAAAGAATAGCTTCTGGATTAAAATATAGGATACATTCTATCAAATCCATTAGCATATGTCATTTCGAAGCGAATGACGGGTCACACTGACATCTTGATACAAAGAAGAACTAACTATTTGTTCATTAGAAGTGATTTTTTTTCTCTTTTCTTAATTTCCTCGACTTCGAACCAGATGAACCAATGCCTACTTCAAGAAAGTCGGGAGCAATCAAAGTGTGGCTCCGAATAATTGGTGGTTGTTTATTCGTTTTATAATTGAGAAAAAGAATTGCTACGGATCGACATCACAATACAACATATCGAAAACATTTTAATATTCAGCAGAAAAAATATTTCAGTCATTCATTTTTATTATGGGACAGAAAAAAAATATGTTTTCAAAAATGATATTATTTTGTAAATGAATGAGCTTATTAAGAAAGCCAATAAGCCTATTTGATGTTACGCCTACATAATTTACAATATTCAAATGTAATTCGTTCTTGTGATATTAAAATTTATTGTTGGTCTATTCAATTACGGCTAAGAGAGCATCCCTAAGGAATCTAACAATTTAAAACGAACCACGCAGACACAGGTTTAGTCTGTTGGTGTTTAGGAGTTAATTGACCCAATCAGTTTTAATAGTTGGTTCAACATTTTTTTCTTTTCAATTTCATTCCTTTCTCTGAATGAATTTTAACATTTGAAATATTTAATGTAATTTTTTTTCTCTTACTAACATGTATTTCCTTATTTTTGAGAGTGACATTTTATTCTTGCTTTAACAGAATGTATATTGTTCCGTTGTTTTCAATAATTATTTTATTTATGTTTTTTTTTAATTTCTAGTATACGAAGAGAGAGTACTGTAATCTTCAAAAAATGAAACCTCTCTATTTTGACAGCATTTCAGACATTTTTGTATCTTAAAAACGCCTGCTTAGTATTATGTCTGTCTGTGAAAGCGTAACTTAAAAACATCCTGAACTAGATTAAGGAATTTTGGTATGATTTTTAGACCAAATTTCCAGACTGTCAAATTTTGGACGAAATCCATTAATAGAAAAGTTGTCTGTCTCTTGGAGAACAAATGAGCACGATAATTATAAAATGGGAAGAGCTAGTTAAGAAAAATTTGGTTTACAGATTAAATTTCTAAGGTACCGATTCGTGTCAAATTTGGAATAAAATCAACCAATCTATTGATCATCTGTTGTTCTGTACATTCGCATGCATGTGAACTCATAAATGTGGCAACCTATATAAATGGAATTGAATGTGCGATCTTGCGACTAAAATTGTAGTTCTGTGTGAAATCTTTGTTTCAATCTGTTCAAAAGAAGGCTTCCAAAATGTACTAGGTTTTCTTTACTATACTAGGAAGCACAAAACACTCATGACACTGAAACTAAAAATCTGAGCTTTTATCTTTCACAATCTTACCCAAGGTCCACAGCCTTTCGGCGGTGGGAGGGGGTGATATCGTTACTAAAGAGTGTGTGAGAAAGTTTCAGGGTGGGGGCGTCTTGGCGTCTTTTTTCTTGTTCTTCACTTTAGCTCTTTTGGAAACACGCTTAACCCTTTATAGTTTTCAGGAATATATTCTTATCACCTATAAAATAGTTTTTATGAGGGCTGATATAAGTATTTTAAAATTATAAATAAGGTAAGCAGGTATTTAAAATTCAATTGAGCTACCTTAATAGCTGAGAAATACATAAAGTCTATAGTTAAAAATCCTTTAAACTCAAAAGTGGTAAATATGCTCACGATTGCCCGTTCACGATGTAAGGATTTTCGTAGCGACATTAAGTTCCAGCATTTGTTGTTACATTTAACTCCTGAAAAAGTTTTCAGACGTGAAATACCACTGTGTTATTCCTTATGTCTAAGATATTCTTATATTTAATTAATTTTCATTATTTGTTATTCAGTTTATTTAATTTAAATTCAACATTCATTTTTAAAAAGGAACAAAAACTGCTGATGCAGTTAGAATTTTTTAAAATTCGGAATCTTCCTGTTAAGGATTTCGTGCATATTTTGACTTCAATTTTGATGTATTATTTTGATGTATGTATCTTAAAACAAAACGTGGCTAAGATGTTATTAATAAAACTGCATCAGATTCAAACAGTTTTATTTTTATGCAATCCGCCCAGGCAACCTAATAAATACAAAATGAGCTTCAAACTTTAATGTAAGACATAACTGAATTTGAATTCTATGATTTCTAACTAAAAAGAATTGTATAAAGTTCTTTTAAATGACCTACAATAGAGTGGTTAGTATGCTTACCAATGAATGTTCGATGATATTTTTAACCTTAACGCTCAGTGGTAAGTATGCTTACCACTTTCAGTTTTCCCTGAACGATCCCTGGTAAGTATATTTACCATCCCTTATTTCATATATTAAAAGGCAATCAATGAACTTTTGATGTTTTAGTATTGACATCATCAGTTTATCATGGTATAACCTAAAAAGTTTTATTTTTCAATGTTCCTGAGTTATGCCCGATAAAGGGTTAAGGGAGCATGCCACTTGTATTGAAAGTCCCTTCTATTCATCTTCTTTCGGCGTTTACATTTGGAATGCAAAATATAAAGCCAATATTTCATGTCGAGAAAAACTGTGAATATAATACCCCGTATTCCTACTTTCTTTAAATTGCCTGTTAAAATGAATTCTGTTTTGCGAAAAAATGACCGTTCTTCTGAAAAGTTGTTGAACTGGCTAAGTTATTAATGTTGAAATTGAATGACAGAAGAGCTTTCGAAAGTCCCTCATGTAACGGAACTCAGGTGGTTTGATGGCTCCCCGCTGAAGTTCTCCGTTCTTCATCAACTCACTTAACTGATGTGGAAATCCACTGGCGTGACTTGACAAAGCGGAAAACTGAAACGTCTTCAAAACCATTTGTTACCCGAGTACAATGTTGAAGGCGAGATTTCAGGAAGACGGCAAGCTTATTTCTGAATTGTTGACACTCTAATTAGAACTCGTGCTTAATTGGAAGATTAATTACTGTAAATCGATTTCAGGATGAAGTTCTTGCGATTTCGCGATACAGCTATTGATACACGCTTCATCAAGTTCCTTTATTAATTCTTCACACGACAGCAAAATAAATTAACTTTTAACCTCTCACTTAAAGTATCTTTTCTATTAAATGATATCTCTGAATCTGTGTTCCAAATAAGTATCCTAATTTTGATGGCAGATAAACGTTTCATCTAAAAAATCCTTCAATAATCCTCGAGCAATTTTTCATCCAAATACAGCGTAAATATATTGAGTTATTAGATTAAAGTTCTCACCTGAAGTCATGCTTGGCATTTAAGATTTGACCTTTCAATTTTCATACGAGATTAGATGATATCTCAATCCGAAAGATATATTTCATGAATTTACCCTCATAAATCGAACTCATGCTTAGCTAGATGATCACTTAAGATAAAATAATTCTATTAAACTGATATCAACGATACTCTATTTCCAACATTGGATTTATTCTAAGTTGAAAATTTTACGTATATAATTTTACAATTTAGCATTATTGATTTTATGTATGCGCACCTCATGAGAAATAAACATTAGGGAACTAAATTTAAATATACCACTTATATGCGTGACCTGCCAGATTACATGCAATGCTTTTTTCCATTAAATGTCCATTTCATTTTGAAAATCAGATTTCATAGAGCCAATTGATAAAGTTTTACAAGTTTAAAGAAGTAAACCTTCATTTTGACTTCATTACTGATTATGTCAACTAAATCTTTGCGTAACTTTACACGTGCATTAGTGCTATCGATGCTTATCATCCCAGTAGTAAATCTTTCTGACTTACGAGAGAGAAATAATATTAAAAATGAGAATTGGAAATTTTTTAAAAGCGTAGTATTCATTCAAATGCCAAAAATAAAATATGAAAATATGCCATATAATAATAATGCCAAATAGAGTGAATAAATGCAAATATAATCGAGTGCCAAATAATAATATGTGCAAATATGAGAGTCTGGCTCCTCAATCCTTGTGATTTAAATAGACAGATGTATATTTGCTGTTTATTTATTTAGCAGTGTATTTAAACTATTCTGCTTATTTTTTAATACAGTTATATTTAGGAGATAACAAGTCAATTTTTTCGAATCATTTCACCAAAACGATACTTCAATCCACTTTGGTTTCATTTACAATTGTTGTAAAAAACTTGAAGAGTACAAACGAAATGCCATAGTTTTCTCTTCATTCTTAAACTGATTTCAAATTAAATAAGTATTTGGTGCAACCTGTTAAGTCTATTCATCCCTTCAAATCTCCTTTTGATAATATTTTCAAAGTAAAAGAGACTCATTAGCGATCTTTTAGTTGGAAATAAATCTACTGTAATTGCATGTTTTAAGTTTATTTTTTCAAAGCTTTATTGCAATCTTACCATACCTTCAGAAAAAGTAGTTTATACTGCGCGAATGGTAAGGGCAGGTCCTACTAAGAATTCAAATTACTACTCAGCTCACAAAAATAATAAATTATTGCCCTTGAATTGTGAACGGTGAAGCTGGTCCCACAGAATAAATCATGCATTTACTCTCAGTTCGAAAATAGGCAACTGAAAGAAAAAAAAACATATATTTTTAGAACTGAATTTTTTTTATTAGTATTAAACACAGTATTATTTTTCTATCTCTTGAGAATATTCTGACATAATTCATATTAGTGCATAATCATTTTAACCGTAAATAATCTGCTGTAAGAAACTTCCTTCTCAACTACGAATTTTTGAATTATAAATTATCACGAAGATTATACTCTTGACTGAGAAAAAGGCAATGAATGAGAAATGAAATGCTCCCTTTAAAATTATTTCTAAGAATTAACCACGAATTCGTATACATCTTTATCAAAGAAATGTAGAAGTTGCTATGCCTACTTGCCATTAATAGCCTTTTTGAATTTTTTCTAAATGTTAAAGGAAAGTGTTGAAAATTCATTCAGCTTATCATTAAAAATGGAAAATAAAATATTGATCTTGAGATGAAAAGAAGAAATGGTCCGAATGAATCTTCTTAGTTTCTCATATATGAAGTATTGAAAGAAAAGATTTGGAAAAACCTCATCATTTTTTTGGAATTATAACTGTTTTCAAAACGTAACAGACCAATCAAATTAAATTCTGTATGCCCTCCTGACGTCAGAAATGTAAATTTCAGTGTAATTTTGGATGATTAGGAAATAGGTACAAAATGCATACAGAAATGATGAAGCCAAAATCGATAAACGCCAAATTGTGGAATTTTGAATCTTTGGTAGGAGGAAAGGGGTATAAAATGCATTTTCATTGTCACGAAATGTAACAAAAAACACGCCACATTGTGTGAGCATACAAGAATGCAGAGGGATGAATATTTTCGCTAGTTTTAAAGAAATCCAGAAGAGGAGCATTGTGATTTATAATTTGTTTTCAACATCCATCACAACAAGTTAATAGAAATGTATATATATATATATATATATATATATATATATATATATATATATATAAATTAAATCCTGATTAATTTCCTAATTTTTATCTGAATTTAGCTCATATTAACTTCATTCTAAAATGTTCTCTTATTTCCTGATCTAATTCCACCTTTATTTATTTAATTAATTCAACACGAGTTCTGTCAAACTGCTGAAATAGGCAATTCGCACACTCCGTGTGAAGGGATAAAAATCTGCCAACCTAAACAAATTCTTTTAAAAGATATCTATTTTCCCCTTACTTACATCGATGTCAGAATCTCATAGTGTATAATGACAGAGGAAAACTATTTCGTTCTCTTTTCACTCCTGTGTTGTGATGTAGATTGACGTACCTCGTCGCTTCTTACTTATACATAAATTACGCCTCCCGGGATGGAAGAAAGCGAATTTTAAAATTCAAAAGTGTCTTCTCTCTCTTGGGCCACGAAGCTGCTCAAAAATATATGTTTTTACATTAAGAATTTACATTTACATATTAAGAAATTCATTTCTAAAGGACTCATTTTGTTAATTAAATTACAGCGGTAAATGATACGTAGCGTTTCTATAATTAATTTTAGGAAATTATATTTCAATGATACTGGATCGCCACGTATACTGGATACTTGTATCGCCATAATAAATGTAAGGAATCGGATAAGTGTGAATTCCAGACCATTGATAATCCACCTCTAAATCTGCCGTGGAGAATAAAACAACTTCTCTTTAGCATAACATGTAAGTCTGGCGAATGGGGCACCGGGTCAATATAGAAAGATTTTAAAAGATATCCACTCCCAAATAACCGACCTATAAGTTGAAAACTGTACGTTATCATATCATAGCTCTCGGAGATTCGTCAGACGTTTTGTTCTCTTTTAGGATTTGCATGCAAGTTTCGAACCGTCAAACCTTCTAAATATAATTCAGAAAGTGAGGAACTTTTATGAGATTGAGGTTAATTTAAATTGAGGAAAACGATAAACGTTGACTATACAAAACACCGGAACTGTAATGGCAGAAAAAAAAATTGTTCCATCCTATTACAAAGACGTCAAACTAATTACCTCTTTACACTTCCTTTTGAACTATTTAGAGGATTATCAGGCATTTTAATATTATTTAATTATAATATATATGTATCATTTACCGTTCATAGCTGCTGCTTCAAATTGTATCAGATCATAAAGACATCACACTAATGACCTCTTTATAATTTCTTTTA
>JAPMOR010077500.1:69785-121752 GCA_026543865.1 Argiope aurantia
AATTTATTAAAAGTATTATTAATTTATTAAAAGTATTATTAAATTATTAAAAGTATTTATTATTTAATTTATTAAAAGTACACCCTTTAAAACTTACTTAAATTTTTGATGATCCATATAATATTTTTTAAAAGAATCGACAATGTTGATTCAACAGTATAAACAGTTTTATGCGCATATGTATATCGTAACAAATTCCCCCACAATGGGGCATGTCTCTACATTACAAGGGTTTATTTGTTACATACAATATGTTAGCAATAAAAGCAAGTATAATATTTTTATGTTTGAATTATTTTGCAATTTTTGTCGAATAACAGTAAGTTTATGAAAATAAAGCACTTGATTTCATAAGCTAATCTGAGCTAACAGCCAGTAATTGAAAGAATTTTCACATTCCTTCTAGGGGAATGGAAATTTTTATTTGCTTTTAAATTGAATAATGATATGCCAATGTTTACACTTCCTTAGAAAGGCCATTATATATTTTTGAAGCACTATCTGTGTATTGTTGAAGTTCCTCTCCTGTTTATTCATGAAAATCCCAGGAGGTGTTTTTTTTAAAATAAATAAATTTAGGTACAATACATTCTGGGTCTGAGATAAAAACAATTCATTAATGTAATTTATTTGCAGGATCTCAAAGAAATGTCTTTCAAAACTAATAAAATTTATCTATATTGTTTATTTATTTAATTAAATTACCCTTACATTAATTAATTAAATTAGCAAAGGATATTGATAAGAATTATAACTTACCATGACTAAAAAAATCTTTAGAATGTCTTGAAATTAATTACAACATTAACTAGCTGGCGTTTGCTATGAACAGCAAATCATCGTATCTTCCCCTCCCTCTGGAAAATGTTTTGTGCGAAAGTACTATTATATGTATTTCTTTTTTCTAGTTTATCATATCAACTTTAAAAAAGTAAACATTCTGTAATATTAAAACTTACTAGAGTAAGTTGTTGCCCTAACGGAACTATATCAAGTTGCCCCTTGTAGCGCTATTTTATATCTTGCTATGTGTGAGTGGTATAACCATAAATGACTACTCCAACCCACCCAAAGGTACACAGATATATTAAATGACCACACTGCCGTGACATCATTGGTGAGAACTAAGGCTAAGTCTTAAGGGCCATCACCGGCCGCAATATAACCCCTCCCGTAGGAGCCATGTCATGTCTTCCTTTCTTTAATACGGGGTAGCTGACCCCACACCATTTCATACTCACCAGGGCGGCGAGAACTAATTACCATTCTGGGAACTTCTCGACCCTATGTCTGACATTCCACAGATGGGAGTGAGAATGATATAATACAGTCGAACAGAATATTTAAATGTGACATTCGAAGCTTTCTAGTGGCACAGATCTTACATAAATATTTCCTAAGGGCCCCTACAAAAATAAAAAAGATAAGAAAACTTGAAAGAAAAATTGTAAAAGAAAAATTGTAAATAATTAAGGTTTTTACAAGCACTATTTTTGCTGATGATTATTGGCGGATTAAAAGTCATCGAGGGTGCCACGCGAATGAGAGACACCAACAAGCAGAGAAAAGTGAATTTCAGTCGATGGTTAATTTAAAATTCGAAGGTAATAATTTACCCTGTGTAACAGCTAATTCCAGTCTACCCTATATTTTTTATCTATTAATTCGATTTTTCTTATTCAAATATTTAATTTTCTTTTCCTATTTCTCTCAAGATGAATCTGATTTCAATGAAATTCCAAGGTTTATTTTCTCTAATATGGCCAGAAAAACTGATGGTCATTAAAAAAATATTTCTTTCCAATTGTGTTAGTAAATTATTCCGTTTTTTTTAAATATTAATTTCTTGTGGTTTTTAAAAAATATTTTATCGTTTTCATCACAGGTGTAGCATTATTACATTTTTTTGATACCATTTTTTTTTCTTTTCATGAAATAACATATGTTCAACAACTCTCTTGAATTTTTCTTAAACTTTCTCTGTATTAAGTGGTAAATATTTGGAGAACAAAAATTATGATCTTCTTTTTTATCTTTCCCATGTTTTTTACTTTCCAACCTAAGTATGAATATCATAATTTACCTTGGAAATTTGAGAGCCTTTGAAAAAATAGATGTGAAATAGTATGTATTTCAAATGGGAATATTAACAAAAACAGTACTAATGCACTTTTAACGTTTTTTCTAAGTAATTAAGCTTAAAAACGATTAAATTAAAATAAAGTAACTATTACGCGTTGCGCTGAATTAAAAACTATGATCGATAGGCATTTGGGAAAAAATAGGCCTTTAAATCGTTTGAAGGCACCTGTGAGTTTCAGAACTCAGACTATTCGCACTAAAGTTATTTATCTCTTACATATTTGTGTAGTGAAAAAGGAACATATCAATATAACTGACCTACTGTTGTTAACTTTCCAAGTTCTGTTTACGTGGACTTTTATCATTTATGATAACGTTTCTGAGTTCTATTAACATGGCAATACTCTCCAAATTTACGTTAAATAGTTAGAACAAAGATGAAATTCTTAATTACTAAGTGCTAAAAAAATCCTCAGTAAGTAAGAACTTTTTTGCTAATTTTGATGTAGATATTTATTAAAAAAGTATTCTAAGTTTAAGGTTTAAGTATACTAAAGACATTTGGCAAATTTTATCACAGACTGCTTGTTTGTTAAGTAACTGTAATGTTAAAATATATTGTTTCAAAAAATATTATTTCTTAGAGAGCTTATATATTAAATAATATTTGAAATCTTTTATACCATTTTACGAAGAATCTTTTTAATTAAATTGTAATTAGGTATCGAAGATACAATGACTTCCTACGTCGATTTGCTTCCTATTTCAAAAGAAATAAGTTAATTTGTAATAAAATATTTTTATGTAGCATTCATATTAAAGTCATATAATATACAATAAAAGACTTAAAAAAATTGTTGCTGGATGGCGCAGTTCATTCTGAAATTCAAATTTGCAACTTTCTGCAATTGAAAAATGAAATTCAATAAAGAATACCTATTATCTAAGCAGTTTTATATGTTATTTCAATCAACTATGCTGACGGCGAACCGTATTTTATTTTCTTTGTTTATTTTCAGTCAGTACCGTTCTCTACCAGGATTGCCTACTCCCAAAATCATGCTTGCGCCTGAACCACCTGGTTTGTCTCCATTAGAGGTAGCTATCTTTTTCCTTATATATTGCTTTGTTTCTTAAGAATACAGTAACCTGAGAATTAATTTTGGAAAAGTTTAATTTTAGTTGTATACTAAGTAGCATTTCATTGAAAAACACTTTTTTTGTCTATATGTATCTCAGATTAACATATTGGGACATAAATTAAAAGCAGGTACAGGCGATTAATTAGACAATTTTCGTGGCAAAGATTTTGTTTGGTGCTCCTACGAAGCCGAACTCCTATGAACATAGAATTATCTTGTCTGCTGCATCCTCAAATTTGTGGCAGGAAAAGATCAGATATTTCAATGGAGTAGAGGAACCAGCTGAGTCTTCTTCAGAAAAAAAAAACTTGTCTAAAGACTAGTTCTTATATGGAATGACCAATCAATTAGCCAAGAAAATTATTCAGGCGTTGCAATAGAAAATGAATTAGCTGTCTACCACATGGAATAGAGAAAGGTTAAAATGCTCTAGAACAATAACGACAACTTTGCAGAATATTAGAAAAGAATTTAGGGAATCATGAAAAACAACTGAATTCTTCGGTGGAAAACAGAAGAAGAACACTGCCATTGAACAGCTACTTGGAGACATATTATGATATATTCCGAATTGGAATAGAATCCCTATTCTCGCTCAAAATGTCAAACTGTATGATTAAATTTCCTTTATAGAAGAAGACCGATTCTGGAAGCAAAGCTATTTATACTTATGGATCAAAAATACTCGCCTTATATAATTAAAAATTTGTTTCAGTTACTTGGCAATGAATGCGTGTGCCGATTATCCGAAGAAGTCATTCGAGAAAAATTGTCTTTTCTTTCTTCTTATGTCACATTTCTACTTGAAATTTCGAATAATTATAGTTATTCTAAGCTGCCTTCTTTGGACATTACCTCCGGAGTAATATTTTTACTTCCTCTTCTATTCGCAGTACTTACAATTTTTAACTTGTACCTCAATGATTTATAGTCGATTGAATCAATTAAATTCATATCGTTCAGTAGTATAAAATAGAACGTTGAATTAAAAAAATACATTGCATATTAATAATTTCAGTGCCTAAACAATCAGTAATATGGGTGAACAAGCTGGTTGCCAAAAGCGGCTAGTACAATATAATGCAAAACGTTTTAAATAAGCATATAGAACGGAGTACAGCAGAGGTTCTGGTCATTTTAAATATTGGCCTCTTTTTCTTTTCCCTCTCGTTTCAATCTTATGCATGATCATTGCGTTTTTGGAGAAAATTGTGATTCAACACAATATATTCTCCTGGCATTCCCACACTCTTACAACAGTAAAGGTTAAAGATAATCCTCACGAATCAAGAACCAAATTTCGACTTTCAAAGGGCTCCATGTGTGATAAAAATAATAATAATAATCTCCTTGATGAGGAGAGTCAATGGGCCACGAATTGTTTTGAAGTGACATTCAAATCCAACAACTTCATTTTTATTTATGTTATTTTGATATATTTTTAACTTTTCGTTGCTTTTTATTCCTTTACTTCCCCTGCCATTTTCATATTTGTATTTGCCTTCTGTCTCTTTTTTTAATAATTGTATGCCATCCCCATAATATTACTTTTCCTCAAAAAAATTATCTTCGTCTATCTAAACAAAAAAGAAGTCATATTCTAAAAGGGAGGGAGAGGACGCCCTCAAATGGATGATAAAGGCTCTCTCTTTGCCTTCTGCAGTTTCATCGCTGAATAAAATTTGTAACTAATATTGAGATTTATTGAAAATTTTTACATTTTTTGATATCTTTAAATAAAACAAAAACTCCCCCACTTTTAATCTCGAGAAATTGAATGAAAATATTTTCATTTTTTTAAAACTAGTTCTCTAATGAGTGAAAATTAATTTCTGAATCTATAGCCTAGACAATAATAAAACTGTAATTCACCCAAGGTTCAAATTAAATTAATAAAAATGTCTGCAAATTATCGGTGTTTGTATCACATGCTTAATTTTATCACGGTTTAAAATACGTGGCTGAAACTTTAAAGTCGCCTGTAAACTTTTTAAAATTTTATTAATTTTAGCAAACTCCGTTAAATAAGGAAAAATAAGTACCTGCTTTTGAAACCATGTAGAAAATGAAAGATTTTGACTTCGATTTATTGCAAAATTCCATAATTTTTGACATTTTTAAATTAATACTTTGGGTAAAAATAGTTTTTTTTATTGATTTACAATTATACGTATTAAAACCTATTGGTAAAAGCGACACTTATTCTATAATGTTATCCATCTATTACTTTATGCCGTTTGCAGGAAAAGGAGCAAAATATTGCCAAACGTATGAAATGTATAAAAATCAAAAGATGGCCTATTTTTTATTTCAAAATATGTGATAGGTTTCTTTTTATTTATTGGAAACACAATAAAATAATTACCATCAGATTACAAAAGGAAAACAATATTATTATTGCAATGCAATTATTATTACAATTATAATTTAAATACCTTATACAATTATAATTTTAATACCTAATAACAATATTTGGTCCTAGTCAATAATTTCATACTATTCACTGAATTTTAAAAGTGTTTTGGTCGAATATTAAACGAATGTGCATATATATATATTTTTATCTTCTGTTTTAAAAATTTATTTTTTAGTATGGTAAAATTTGAAGAATGCGCCAAATTCAGCAAGAATTTTTTATGAATTTATATTTTAAAATCTCATTGCTTTTCACGCTCAATGCTTTTGAACACCTTTCTTTTTAGGTTCGATAAAGCATTATCTAAAAATGGTGTTATTTGTTAGATAATTTATGTATTAGATAGCTTTTTTTTTTGCTATACAAAAGGAATTATTTGCTTAGCCTTATATATGTAGAAAAAGCACCGTGAATTCTACATTTTTTCCTCTCATACGGTATTATGTGACTACTAGACATAGCACGCAATAAAACAAACTTCTCATCACAAGAAACTATAGAATTTTAATGGATCATTATGAACTCGCATACCAGATCATTATCACTTTTGAAATGCTACTTAAGAATGAAATCGATTCTTCGCTCAGCTTCACATATGATATGATCCATATTTCAAAATGGCATATGGATAATAAAAGCATTGAATTACATGAAGCCCTTATAAAACAAATGGAATATAGCCATATTTTATGCAACTTTTAAAAATGGATTTCATGAGTGCATATGTAGAGCACATTCGCTTATTTTTATAGAGAATTTTCCAATTAACCTCAACCTGCACTTCTTAAAAAGTTTTGCCTTCATAAGTAATTGGCTCGTTGGTGGATTCTACTTATTTGTTGAAAGAGAATACGATTGCAGAAATGCTCGATTTGGATAATCACCCGGCACATTATCTCAAACAATATACAATTCCTACAGGAAAATCATTTATTTCTAAGATAATAGCAAAGAAAGCGATCAAGGAAAGAACTTTAAGGAAAAAATATGGATTTTTCCTCCTTCTGCATAATGACTAAAACCTTCTTTTAGAATATATACTACTTATACACAGCCTTATAAAAGTAGTTTCTATTCACCCATTCCACTTGATTTCATAATATCCCGATTATTTGACTCTTAAATCCATATTTCTATAAAGTTGCATCAGCGATACAAAAAAAAAAAAAAAAAAAATACCGTCAATAAATCATTTAGTAAATCAGTATTGGCGATTTTAAAGTAGTTAGAAAACTTTTGTTCGTTGCATTAAAATTTATTTCTGAATGGATATGACTTTTTGAATTGTAAGTGTTTTTTCAAAAACTCAAGCCTCTTCTGCTTACTTTGTTAATTACATTGTAATTATGAAATATGTCATCTCAATGCCTTCAAAATGAATAATTGTCATTATAGAAATATAATCAGTGGGAGTGGTCTCTCCAAAACTTTCTCGCATACTCTCTAATAAAGGTGTTAGTAAAAGTTTGAGGACCATGGGTAAGGCAGAGAACTCCTTGCATGGCATTGGCATACAGTAGCTACGAATTTAATTTTAGTTTTGTTATATTAACGTCTCTTTTTAAAGCAACACGAGGGGTATTTTGGGATGGACCTCGTAACTTTGAACCGCGGTTAGATGACGAGGAAGACATCTGAGCTGGCACCCCCCTCTCCACGCCACACCGGCGGGAGGACGTTTGGCCCTGACGGATTTAACTTGCAACGGACCCCCTTACACGATGGTTCTTCGATGGAATTGGGTCTCGAACCAGAAACCTCACGAGCCGAGACCTTACCACCAGGCCACCACGGCCCGCACGGCAATTACGAAATATCAACCTATGGCGTGAATTTAGCATTTTTGCTGAATATATCGTGTGATCTGTTGCAAATTTTTTGACAATTAATCCTTGGCATGTTGATAATAATATCTAAATCGAATTTGAATTTTAGACGCGTTTTTTCCCAACCGAATGGAACCAAAATTTGACACAGATCTACAAGTGTAGTCATAAAAGGATAAACCAAATTTGATATATTTGTGGCAATGCGCTTTTCAATTAGCGTGTTTACATGCTTCTGAAATTGTAGACAGATAGACGTCCAATCCATTGTTGAATTTGGCTCAAAAATGTGATAGGTGTCTACTAGTGATTGCAATATCGGACCAAAAGTTCAATACCAGTATTTGGTATTTTTTAGATCTTAATACCGGGATACCGGTTTTAATACCGATAGTAGAAATTTTAGAAAAAGAAAGAAAACACAGGTGTTTCTTTGTTTTGTTTGCCAGTCTTATTACAGAGTGTAAATATCACAAAAAATAATTCGTAACTTATAAATTATTACAGTATATTAAGAATCACAAAAAAGTAAAGGGACATCTTATTTATTTAAATCACAAAAAAATGTAAATATCACTATTCAGTCTGTGATACTATTAGAAATTTTTTAAATGTTATCTAAAAAACATAATGCATTAATTGTACTGTCATTAAGCCTGGAACGTAATTTTGTGCAAAAATTGACAGCTGTCGAAAACGCTCTTTCGTCATCTATGCTAGTTGATGGTACTGTTAGCAATGCGCGATATATTTTTTCCGAGTATTTACCTCTAAATCCCTCATCTTCAAATAAATCGATTTCTCGTTGGATGGTTTTGGATATAGCTGATTTCTGTATTGTATTTTGGTTCGTTGAATTTTTTTTTATTTTTCGCTAATTCTAATTTTTGTTCAAGAGACAATTCCTTTTCACTCTCGACATTAGTGTCATCATAATCTTCGATAACTGAACCGAATTCTTCTGAATGTGGATAGGTTTGTGATCAGATTTGAATTGATTAGTCCCTTTTCTTCTTTTTCCATATCATTTTAAAAATTATTATAATTATGTAAATACCGTAAGAGATTTTCTATTTCGGTATGCCTTTCATCTGTGCGATTTTTCAATGTAATATATAATTCTTCAGATATTGATGTGTGCTGTTGTTTCAATTACTGCAACATGAAATTTATTTTTGCATTAGCTGTTAATAAATTAAAATCTCTCCGACATAATGCCTCAATATCCAGTTTTATTGGAAGTAGAACTGATACAGTTCTGAATGTTAAGTCAAATTCACTATCTGAAAAATTAATTTGCGGGTTTAAGTCGATTATTGCTTTTTGGATTGGATTTCTCAGTTTCAAAAATCGTTCCATCATTAGAAGTAAAAAAATTTTAAGAACACACATTTTCATTTATTCTTCATAATTTAATGTTTATGCCCCTTTTATTAAATAAAAATTGCTCTGAAATATTTTATTGTGCATTAGTACCTTTTTCCTTCTGTATTACTAATTATCTGTAATGTTTACGTCTCATAAAACCGCGAGTCTTCTTTGTTAAATGTAAACATCTCCTCCTTTCATCTTTCCTCTCACCCCTATTTTGTTGAATTAAATCCATCCTAACGCGTGCGTAAAAGCGTGGAGGGTTTTACAGTCCATTGTCATACAGTATTTTATCACTACTCTTGATTGTACGATGCAACTTTGTATTCACAGTCTAATTAATTTTGTCCGTTAGGGAGACATAAAAACAAAAACGTATACTATTTTGCTATGTTGGCGATCCCTGAATATATAGTGGAGACAATTTGAAAACTTTCTATTAAATACCGAAAAAACGTTATTTAAACTTGTGAATACCGGTATTACAAAATTATGCAAATGGCTCAAAATACCGGTATTCGGTATACCGGTATTGCAATCCCTAGTGACTGCATTGTGGATGTAAAATCTGTTTACCGAATTTTATCCATCTAGCTTTCTTCGTTTTGAAGTTATGTTAACTTATAATTGAACAGTCACATAGACAGACTTCCTTTAAATATATTTTGCTACACATTTGGTGTTAAGTGTATATATTAAATTTTATTCATCTAGCTCAAGGCGTTTTTGAGTTATCTTCGACACAGACAGATAGACATTTTCCAAAAATGTTTTTCGAACTCAGAACGTTGAGAATCGTCGAAATCGGAAGTTCGAATTTTTTCATGATTACAATACGTTTTCCATGCATCATATACAAGAAAGAAAAAATATTTTATGCGTCCTTTCTATTAATTGATAGATGATATACTGGATTTCTTCAATCTAGTATTCATTTTGTGTTTTTCTGTATACAATAAAAAACGGTCCGCTCCTCGTAGATGTTCAATAAACTGAGTCGCCTTAAATAGAAACGCGGACGTTCAAAAACATAAAATAGACCACATTACAAGTATCTCAGGTATGAAGTCCTCATAGGAATATATACCCTATCATCCGCAGCCCTAATATTATTATTGTACCATAAGGGGAAATCGACTCCTCATCTTCTTGCTCGAGCTCTCATACAGAGAAAATGAAAAATCAAGCGAATTTAAAAGTGAACAATTATAATTATGAGTGTCATTAAAATATTTCATAGTTTGTTTGTTTTTTTTTGAAATTCCCAACCATTCTTATAAGCATGCATGTCCAGAAGAAACTGACTTCGGGCCTTATGAACCTAATATGCGTCTTATTATCAAATCTCTTTAATTACAATGCTTTTTAAACTGAGGTTTCAAATTTATGAATTCTATAGATTTCCTCTTTCTTTTATATATTAACTGTAAAATTTGAGTCATTATTATTAGCTAAAAATGCACAGTAACTCATCTTAAATCGCTTGAGAAAATGAAATGCGAAATATTTTCGCAACTATATGCCCCTTGTTTGAAAACTTCTCTATAGCGTTATGCAGATTCAGAAATCTGATTGGCCTTATTTGTCTGTGATAAAAGTAAATGATCTAATTTTAATTATTTAAAACTGCAAAACAAAAGTGATTTCAAACTATTTACTATGTTAAAACAATGACTTAGATTGACTTTATAAATCTCTCTGTTGTTCTTAACTTTTAAAAATAAAATAAATAGTACCTTCTTTTCTGGCTTGTAATTTGTTATGCAAAATAAAAAAAAATTCTTAAAATGGCTCTAGGTGTTAAAAATCTAGGCTATATTCCAAGAAGATAGTGTTATCGTTTGTTTTGATCACATATTGGTAAAACTGTTAGGGAAAATTCGAGTATTATCATACAAAATTCGGGTATTAGAATAATACATGGGTGCATTTCTATTTGTTTTTCTTTCTTAAGGTTTTACTGAATTCATAAGAAAAGAAAGAATGAAAATGCTATTTTTTAAGGCGTTTCAAATCTATGGAAAGATTTTTTTTAAACAACTGCAGTGTTCAAGAGAGTGGCATGAATTTTGCAGCAAAGGAATATTTCCTTGTGTTGTTTATTATCATTTTATTTTTAATTCTTATTTTAGTTTGAGGAATTGAAAAATACAAACTTGTAGTTAAAAAAATTTCACTACAGAAATTTACAGAAGAAATGTTCGTATAAATATTTTTAACTAAGAGAATTTGGTACTATTTACTCAAACATTTGTTAAATGTTATGTTAAATAAGTAGTAATTTACTTCTCCAAAAATATTAGAGTAATAACAGAAGAAATATTCAGAAATGTTTTTAACTAAGAAAATTTGGTACTAATTTGTTAAATATTAACTTTATGTAAAATCAATAGTTATTTACTTCAAAAAATGGTGGAGTAATAACTATAATTAAATTGTTACACTTAGATAAACAATCCAAATTTGATTTTGAAAGTTCTTTAACAATTGATTTGATTGATTTCATTTCATATAGTGCCCATTTAATTAACATAATTTTAATTTCAGTTATCTTAAAATATCTTTCATTAACCAAGTTTAATGAAAGTTATTAATTGTTTACTTGTTTTGGGAATAATCTTATTTTGTTTTGAAAAATAAGATTTAAAAAAGGATGCGAAAAATTGTGTTCAATATCAGTTTGGTATATTTCATTTCATATTATGTTGTCTCGATATTTCAAATAATAAGGAAAACCAATGAACCAGACATTTGGCCCCAACCATTAATCTAATTTCGCCAATTTTTGTTTTATATGAAATTTTATGTCCATGTTATGTTAGATGTTATCAAGGGTTGCTTACTCATCTCCACTCTCCGTTTTCAAGAAAATGAATGGTTTATGGGAAAATCCTACGACAGAGTTCCTAACCAAAACCATTGTACTAATTCGGATTAATTTTGTTTCCTATGAATGTTTGCGACCATTAGATATGTCATCAACGATAGTCTAACCCTATTCAATCCATATCGAGAGATGTTGATAAATAAAACTTTGACACAATCCTCAACAACGCGACTATGTCGCCAATTTTCCGCAACAACTCGAGAATTTCGCCACTTTGAATGATAGAAAGGCAATCAGGATCAATGTAATTTTATTATACTTCTATTGTGATCAGATGTAGTTCATCCAATTTGTTTGAAACGATTCAATTAATCTTATTAATGCTAGCCGCCTTCAGTGATCTCATTAATAGTATTAATATTATCATGTCGGTCAGTTTTGATGAAATTCATGTTATCAAAACAAAAGAAAATGCTATTTAAAATCATAATTGCATATTAATGCTATAGCATTTTGATTGCTTGATTAAGCTCTAATTAATTTGGGACGGAAATTGAGAAAATTTTTCAATTATTAAGGTTGGGCCTCTGTTTTTAATATTGTAATAAGCTGAGATTGAATTTTGTATACTGGGTTTGCAATCTCTCTCTAAAATGAAGGTGGAGGGGTCAAAATATCCTTGCGAACGTATCTAACAGTCATGAACTTTCATATGAAAAAAATTGGTAAAATCGGTTCGTTATATATTTAATTTAATGGCTGTGGCTGAGAGATTCTGTGATGACATTTTCCCACTGAGAATATACAACGAAGTAGAGTTTCTGAGATTTCTCTCAAAAATGGATGGGGGTTTAGAGCAGGAAACCACTGATGACGAATTTTAACTTCCATAAGAAATAAAAATTGCCGAAACTGGTTCCAGTGTTATAGCTGGGCGATTGTTTTTTAATGTTATTTTTATCAATTATTTTAGATATCGATAGACAGAAAATAGCTAGTCACCGAAGGCGGCTAGTTGATTTTTTTATTTTCTCTCGCCGTTTGATCGAATCATATATATCACCGCACGTCGTGCATTTTAATTGCCATTTGATCGTATGATTCTTATTACTCCGACACCGACTAATAGTTAATCATTGCAAATAATTATTTATTATAATTAAATTAACCATGAAATTCTAAATTATCTTTATTTAACTATGAAATTAATTATTTTGTTATTTTAATGATAAATTAGAGGAATGTTATTTCTCCCCCTCCCCCGGTGGGGGCATCTTGCCTCCTCATTGGAAAATTTCTATTGCCACTTCTGATTATAAGATTTGGTTTTTCAATTCTTATTTTTCATACTTCGCAATTTATCGTCGTTGACCGTTTTAAGCCTGATGAGACATCTAATTAAATTTAAATGTTTGATATTTTTTTCTTTAAGAAAATCAGTTTTGAGATTGTTAAAGCAAACTTAATTTTCATAGGAATGAAACACATAAATTGTAAATAGATTTATTGCAAAATAAATAATACATCGCGATATGAGATTTTGTATCAGTGCGAGTATGTAATTATTTCTTCTTTTTGCAGACCATATACATGGACGAACAACTACGTTTTTACGAGCAAGAAAGTGGAAAAATATCTTACGGTGATCTTCAGCCCATAGTTTTTGAAAATAATGATCATATGCCTCCCAGTACTCCACAAGATCTCCTGGCAAGTACTCAAAGACAGTTCAGTTTTGAAGGTATGAAAATATATTTCGAATGCTTTGTTTCATTTTTCATATTTTAAGGTTAGTAATTATTTATAAAATCGTTATAAAACATTTCCAGATATTCTTCTGCAACTGTATAAATTTCATTTTATATGTTATTCTGCTTCATTTCTTTCTCTAATACTTATCTCCCAAACAGACAGATGCTTAAAACGCACGAGTTTTTAAAGGTTACTAACTTATAAAAATGTTGAGAATAATTTCTTTCACTAAAAAATTTTGCATTTGTTTAGGTTTTAAGTCACCACAAATCAGTTTAGAGTCAAAGCAATATGTGGAAACCTTGTGAAATGGAACCTATTGGTCATATTCCAAATCTTCTTATTCACAGAAAATAATTTCGGGTTCCTTATTGCGATGCATAGATCTTCCAATTAGTTATAGGAAATTTATGAAAGATAACAAATTAAGCTTTATAATAACATTGAATTTGAAAGATAAATTAAGCTTTATAACAACACTGAAGCTGAAAGATGCCAAATTAGGAGCTATATAAGAAAAGTAAAGAGATTGTGGATGCGACAGATGTTCACTTGTGAAGAATTCACAACACTGTTGGATCAAATTAAAAAAAATTATAAAAGAGGAAGCACTGAAACTAATATTTTGGATGCATTTATTAAAAACAATTTTTAAAAACACGCTATTAGAGTACTAAAATGCAGATTTTTTTATTATTATTTTCTACCTTTTAGTCTTTAAATGAATCATAAATGTCACGAAATATTGTAATAAGAAATTTCTCAGATTCTCTACCAGATGGCATTAAATTTATAGAATCAAAATTTATTTAAATTAATCTAAATTTAACTGACAATTTACTACTAAAAACATCGAAATAGTATACTTTCATCCAGATCGCACAAATATACAAAATTGGAAAACTCTAACTCATCAGGAAGTGAGTAAAAAAACCGGTTACATAATTCCATGTTTACAAATATGAAACAATTCAATAAAAGTGTGTAAAAACCATGACAAAGGGCAATTTTTCTGGACTTCCTCACTATTAATTTTGGTCATGAGAATGACGTAAAATGTATTAGTAAACATATTTCTTTGTTTGTTACATTTTCGTGAAATCATTCATTATATTTTGGGAAAACTCTTCTCCCTTACTTTACAAAGCACAAAGAGGGCGATCATTTATATTCTGATTTTGACTTTAAGATTAGTGTTTCTAATCCCTTTTGAAAAACGAAGATAAAGTTCTAGCAAATTTATTCTTTGGTACGCGTAGATGTATTGAGTTCGGTATATTTTATCAACTTTATTTCTGATTAATGATATAAGTGTAAAAGTTAGTAAACCGCATACTTACATTCACACAAAACTTTTCAGAAAGTTAAAAATTTTTTGTTTCTGAAATTCCGTTTCTTTGTTTTCACCACTTTAAAAAAAATAATATTAATAAAACTTTATTTTTATGATACCATTTGAAATTGTAAAGTAGCTCTTTTAGAATTGAATTTCTTTCTTCCTCGGATTCCGACTAATACAAAATTACTTACAGGCCTGTTTTTTAAGAAAAAGTTGAATTTTTCAAAAATTAAAGCAAATATTGACTTGAAAATTTTGCCTATTACCGCCTTCTATAAAACATGTACTTAAAAAAAATTCTTTTAAATTTCACTCCAATTTTTTAAAAATGAAAAATATTTTCCAAATGTTTGCTTATTTTAATTTTTCATTATCTAATATAGATATCATTATGTTTTATATTTCATTTTATAAGTCATTATAATAACTTTTCAGTTTACACTTTTCTTCTTATGTAATAAATTTTTATTTAAACGCGGAAAATGGATGTCCAAACTTTTACCCTTTATTCTGTAGCATCTTCAATTACAAACTTGAAGGCCAGTTTTGGATTGCCAACCCAACAATTTAAGCCAATAAAACTGCTGTTATTTATTTTTTCCAGAAAAAAATGTGGTTTCGGTGATCTATGAAGTCACCAAATGCCTTGCCTTTTGACTTTCTACGTGTTATAGATTTTTTCCCTTGTTCCACGCTATAAAATGTTAATGATTATTTAGCTCTAATTTCGAAAGAATAACCTTTGAAGAATTCACTTTCCCCAACTTTTATTATTCATAGAATCTGGCAGAATTTTACTCTTCCTCACTATATACACCATTTCAACCCTCATTTTAAGCGGAATACTTCATCTACGAATTTAGCAGCTATTTTGAAAAAGTTTTCTGAAATCATGTCATGAAAACATTTCAATAGGTAGAATTCCTGGAGCTAATCTAAAATCCTTCGTAAGCATTTTTACCCCTCTGTATGTATGAGCATCCAATGCATCTTTACACACAAGCATTTTTTAAAAAAAACCTCATTTTGGCATTTGAATTTTTTGAAATTTCAGCACCAACTTGTTCCTTTCCCATTTGATTTGGCTAATTAATCCTATATACAAAAATCTTTCAATTTATTTTATACACTTGTAATTAATTTCAAATGTTCCATGTTTATGAAGACTGAATTTTGTAATCGATTTCCCGAAATCATGTCATGAGAACATTGCAGTATTCCTCGAACGAATCTAAAATCCTTCGTAAGCATTTTTTCTTCCTCTGTATATGTGGGGCATCCAATGCATCTTTACTCTGAAGCATTTAAAAAAATTCTCATTTTGACACTTGAATCTTTTGAAATTTTAGAACCAACTTGTTCCTTTCCTATTTGATTTGGCTAATTAATACTGTATACAATAATCTTTCAATTCATTTTTAAACACATGGAATTAATTTCATATGCGCCAATATTATGAAGACTGAATTTTGCAATCGTTTTTTCTTTTTACCTCCTCAAGTATAAGTTCAGAATGTAATTTTTTAATGACTTTAGATATCTCTTAATCATCAATTAATGCTAAAATTGATACCTATTGACTAAAATTAATTTCTATAGGAAAATACTATAGACATTAATTTCAGAAATATTTAATTTAAAATTTCTTAATATTTGTAACCATGAATTCTGAAATACATAGAAAATTTAAAAAATAAAATTCACCATGAAAAATAGTTTTATTAATGTAGTAACATAGAAATTGGTACTCAATATTATCATAAGAAAGAAATTCTTGATATTTATTGAAATTTAAAATGTATTGTGAAAATGTTTAAATCGCAGTTTAATAGGATATTTCACTCAAAGTCGCACACTTTTACAATTTTGCTTAGTGGTCCATATTTTTGAAAAAAAATCAATTAAAGTAAGAAATTAAGAGATTTTAATACTGGAGAGTACCGAATTTAAAGGTCTCAACAGCAGCTTGAATTTTAGTTACTACGCCTATTAATGTAGTAACATAAAAATTGGGACTCAATGTAATCATAAGAAAGAAATTCTTGGTATTTATTGAAAGTTAAAATGTGTTATGAAAATGTTTACATCGCAGTTTATAAGGATATTTCTCTCATAATCGCACACTTTTATTATTTGGATTAGATGTCCGTATTTTTGAAAAAAAATCAATTAAAATAAGAAATGAAGAGTATTTTAGTACTGTACCAAATTAAAAGGTCCGAGTACCGAATTTAAAGGTCTCAATAACTGCTGGAATTTTAGTTATTGCGCCTATGATTTTAAAACTACTTTATTATCTTAAATAAATTAAAGAATATTATTACATTTCATGAAGATATTTTGATATTTTGAAACTGCACTCCAAAGCTAGATATTAAAATTTCTTCGAAATCGTTTCAGATATTGGAGAGCTGGAAGCAGAAAAATCTTGGCAATTCAAATCTCCTGACCAATGGCAGTCCAATGATGTCATAGATTGGATATTTCATTGGGCTGCTCAAAACAGAGTGGATGTTCTGGATATTAATATGATTATCTTCAATTCAGTCACTGGACGAGATTTATGCAGAATGTCGAGACATGAATTTTGCTCCATTGATAGCCAGTATGGAGGGTCGCTTTATGATTCCCTGCAGTTCTTGATTGCACAATATAGTAAGTAGAATATATCAAATGGATTCAAAAGGGAATGTCAGGCAAGCAGGTCGATTTTACTTTCTCAATTACGAACTATAGAACTATAGAAAAAGTATTGCAATCAGCAAAAAAAAAAAAAAAAAAAAAAAAAAAATTGAACTCGAGATTTTGACGCATTTTCATATTTCAGACTTCCATGAGATTTTTGGCCTTATATCTGTTTGTCTGTGAACATGCAGGTCAAAAACGCTTTGAGTTAGACGATTGAAATTTGGTATAGTGACTTTAGACTAAATTTGTGTGGGCTTTTATTAAATGTTGAACGAAATCCATTAAAAAAAAGCCTGTTTGTCTTGATGTTCGAGTACAAATGAATTCTATAGCTATGAAACGTAAGGAGCTAGCTAGATAAAATTTGTTGTACAGGTTTTGCCTCTAAAACATTTTTTCTAATCAAATTTCGAACCAAATCTATCAAATGGTTTATCGGCTGTCTATCTGTATCTGCACATGCATGTAAACACAATAACTTAACTCGTTAAAAAGTCATTTTGCCATTTATTTTAGTGATGGTGTATTAAAATATTTTTAGGATTGACATTGGCTTAATAAATGTGATTCATTTATCTTATTAAATTGAATTAATTTGATTTATTAATTAATTTGGTTAATTAATAACTAAGTAACAAATCAAGACACACCATGTTATGTGAGATAAGGAATTGAACTATATAAATTTCTGTCTTACTGAAAAAATTTGTCAGAACTTATAACAACCCACATAACTTCACACAAAGATAAATGAATTTGGTGGTAAGTATATTTTCCTTGGTCCTATAAAAGGATAAATAAATGAAATTTAGAAAGTTATCTTGTGTCTATAACTATAAATCCAAGTCAAATTTTGGTTTCAATCGGTAAAAAATGTGTCCAAAATATATATTCGCACAATAGATTCAATAAATATGCTAGATTCAAACTAAAGATGTATATTTCGTAACTATTATCGTTAATACTATACAAGGCATTCATGGATTCACCCAAGGTACACAATTTTATGCGAGGGGGGGGGGAGTTAATCATTTGTTGGAGAGAACGCAAGTATGTTTCGGGTTGACCATTCTCGTTGGTTGCATTAGAATATAGAGCTATAAGCACAAATAACTTTCATTGCAGAAGTTCTTTAACAATGAATTAAATAATACACATCAGAAAAAACAATTTTAATGGAATACAAATTCACAATAGCATCAGAATAGAGCTACTCGGAAAAAATATGTACACAAAACCAACACAAAAATTCAAATCGAAAAAAAAAAATCCCAATACGGAGCGAAAAGTGAATTTCTCACTCTACCAAGGGAGAGAGATTCAAGCGATCATAATCACTAAACAGAAAAGAAAAAGCTCAAATATAATCAAGCATAGTGTCTAGACTATATACAAGCACATTTTTCTTAATCTGGATTGGCATATAGAAATGTTGCGTCAGCATGATAAAGAGAAATCAGCAAGGAAGTTAGTCATAACTCCTAATAGTGAGAGTATGCAAAAAAAAAAAACATTAACCATCCGTTTAACAGACTTTGGGAAAAATTGATAGTATTATTTCCATTCCTCCACAACTATCGACGAATCGATTAAGAAATTAATTAAAAAACAAAAACTGAAAAGTTACCTCCGAAAAATGCGAAAAAAAAAACAATTAGGCATAAAGTGTATCTTTTTTTTATTTAAAAATCTTCTATTAAAATTTTTTTTGGATTCTTAATTTTTTTAACAAATCTTAAAACTCCCTATGTCTAAATTAATGAAATATCATAAAAGGAGACATCCTTGCTGAATTTTTGTTTCTTTTAACTGCTTTGTAAATTAATAATATATAAAAAATATTGAAAAACTAATATAAACAATTATTTTCGATTGCTGGTTTCACATTCTACAGAAACATGACCATTTAAATAAACATTTATATTCTTTTAAAAAGAAGTAGCTTTGCCGACTCCGTTGAAACCAGTTATAATCTCTTCTCTCCCCCCCCCAAGAAAAACATAATGAAACTATTTTTTTAACTTTGAAAACCCTGTGCACATTAGTAATGATACTTTATTACAAAGAAAGATATGCAAGAATATTGAAAACATAAAAAATTGAAATGTTTGAAGTTCACAAATCTCAAAGTCTGAAAGAAACTTTTTGCTCTTTCACCAAAAAAAGTTAAATTTCACACGGTTTTTAATAAGAAGGTTTAATTATAAACATGGCATTTTGCACATTCAATAATGCTTCATCATGCACGTTTGAAAAGTAAAATGTTTTTCTTTTGCCATTCATACAAAGATATGATATATTACAATTGAATGCGATTATTAATAAAATTTTTTGACCCTCTTTTTCCCCAAAAAATTCACCACAACAAACATTCCACTCTTTAGCTTTGAAGAACCATAACATCAATCTCCTGGGTTATACTGAACTTCCAACATTCCGTCATGTACGTCACGTAAAGAAAATACAGAACCAGAATTATATCTGATGTTATGATCATTGCTCTGATTGATCTTCCATTTACGAGCCCTCCTCCCCACACACATTGAATTTGATTTGTTGTAGAAGTACTTCTAAGAGATTTGTCTTTTCTCAACAACAATAAAATTATGGAATCTGTCTCTCCCAAGAATTTAAGAAACTTGAGAAATATTAAGTACCATCTCCAAGTAAGGACTTGTCCGAGGATCTCATTTCCCTCATAAATGCACAATGAAGCTTCTTTATTTATTTAAATGGAGACATTTGGCATTCATTCTGAATGATTATTTCAGAGACATTATAACTTTAAATGCTTTTCCTCTGTTTATCTCCTGATAAATCACTCTAGAGACAGCAAATTTCTGCGTCGTTTTATGATAATTTTAATACCTTCTGCTTCCCAACCTGATCCTAATGCGTCTCGACATCTGAATTAGTTTTGAAACAAACACGGAAAGCACACGATTTGAAAATAAGTATATAATAACTTGAGAAAAATGCAAAATTCTAATTTGGGAAAGTTTTGCCAATTTTACCAAGATTTCTGGTTCAACTCTGCCAAGCCTACATTATTAAACTGAAATATATCATAAAATTTAAATTTCAAAGTGTTTGTGAAATGGAATTATATATCGTTTTACGCAAAATAAGTAGTTCTTACTTAAAAATGAAAGAATGGACAGTTTGAATCATTTATGTTGTCTACCAAAAGCGCTTTTTCAACAAGTTGAAAACAAAAACCCGATTAAACGTTTTAAAAGATTTATAAGGGTTAAAAAGTGCAAAATGGCTATCGTTAAATACCTTATCTGTGTGATAAAATATTGGCACTTTTATTGCTTGACCCAGAAACTTAGTAGAGAAGCAAACATCATTTTTTTTTCAAAAACTAGCAAGTTTGTTCCAGTTTAGGGTAGATCCTGCTCTAATAAGCGATTTGTAATTAATTAAAAGCGAAGACTTTTCAAAGCTGCCAACCCCCTTTAATTTTGCTTACCACGGTGTACGCTGCAGGGAGATTTTACAACATTTCGAGGGGGAAAATAAATCTTATCTCCTTCCCCTTAACCATACAATTTTTATCGTTTAAATTGTTAAAATGTTCTACAATGGATTAAAAAGCTTTCTTTTTCTCCATTAAATTCAGAATGCTATCTCTTATTTTAGGTGGACACGGATCAATGCAAGAACAACATTTATTGCCTTCAGATCATGATTTGGTGGAAGATGTGGACTGGGATAGATCCTCAAGGTGGAACAATATCTTCGCTGTTGATCCACAAGGCCCAGCCTCTGGATATTCGGGATGTGGTGTGTATCTTATGTTATTTCAAATTCAAGTATGGGTAAAATTTTTATAGTACGCTAATTCTCCAAATAAAAGCTAAGCTGGGGGGAAAAGTGAACAAATCAAATCGAAAGTATTAAATTAATGTGGAGGGAAACGCATGTGGGAAGCAGTATTTTCTTTTATCTTTATAATTTTTAATTTTTATTCAGTTGCAACCGTGCGATGTACAGTTTTTGTTTGTATTATATAAAAAAAACTTGTTTTGATATGAAAATGACATTTCAATCAAAAAAGTAAGTTTTTATAATATTCACGTCTCTTTATAATCCCCTCTATATTTCTTAATTTAAACATTATTTTGCAATCAAACTGTGTTTAAATGTAGTAAATCTTCGTAATGTATCCAAATTTTTCCGTTCAATATCAAAGTCAAACTATAAATAAATAATCTAGTTCCCTTTAAATGATGAAAAATAACATGTTGACACAATAAATAATCATTTATTGTAGTTTCTAATGCCATTAAATACAGTAAAACAAATACATATAATGACAAATGTCCAATAAACATCAATGCAATCTACATTTTTTGATATGTCTCAAAACAAAAACATTAAAAATTTTCCTATCATTTTCTTATAATATTATTTTCCTTTATGTAAAAAATTAAAAATTGCTTGCATTTTTCATTAAAAATATATATTTAAAAGGTGAATTCTGAATAAATTTGTTAAATTTTTAGAAGTTTTCTTTATTAAACAAACGAAAAACTAAACTTTGTTAACATAAAACTATTTGATTTTGTATTCAGATTCAGTATGTTTAAACAGTAATATCTTTTCGTACACATGGAATTCTTTTCTGCAAATTCTTCTCATACAAACAAAAAAAATGCCACTTTAAACTTTGTTGACAATTTTAATACTCCTCCATTGTTGCCTCATCCACATTTACATCCACGAATGCTACGGAAAGTACATCCTGTAAGCATAATTCGCAGCAAGCAGAAGAGAAGCATTCACTTATGCCAGAAAAGTCAAAAATACTTACGTATATACTTATTTCTTTTAAAGTATACATCAGCAAAGTCATGAAGGAATCAACTGCTAATGCCGTTGAAATTATAAAAATTTTACGGAACAATCGTCACAAAATTTCATTGCTTATTTTTAAATTAAATTAAAATTGCCCATAACATGTCCAAATTATTTATTAAAAATTTCTTATTGAATCAGGTCTGAAAACAAATAAAAATGCAGTATTTTTATGCTTATGTAATAGCAATTTAAGTATTTCTTGCTTTGTATAAAAAATTATTGATTTATTTGTAAAATTAAATTTAACCCTACAATAGCGAAATTTTTTTTGTTTGTTTTTTCATCCAAAGATATATATATATTTATATGAATCAGACAAAAGATTAAAGAAAAAATAATTTTAAACACTGATTTTGAACTTTACTGCATCTTTATTAATATTAATTGTTTAATTCAAATATTTTTATTAAAAATCTGTACAACTTCAGTTGAAATATAATGAACCTGTTACATGATTAATTAATTAACTAATTGTCCAAAATAAGCTGTCTAAAAGTGCAAACCCTTTAGTGATGTATCCCTGCGCAGCACAGGCTGTAACTAAAATTGTAGCATGGATTTTCTTTAGTTTCTGTCTTCATTTCTATTCAATTTTGGGAGATTTAAAAAAAAAATGTGGCTTCATTCTCTTATTCTTTTTAGATATGGCACCTCCCAGGTAGCAAAGCCTGTCACAGAATATTATTCGATATTGTGAGATATTATAAGATATTAAACAATATTCTACAATAGTAAACAATATTGCGAATATAGATCAGTGTCATACAATATTGTACAATATTTGTGCGCTACTAGGATTTATTACAGTTTAAAAATGAAATATTCATGTAGTCTTTATGAGGGGACTCCTAGAAAGCGTGGATGAGGAGTTAACTTATAGGAAAGTAGATTCTGGGTTTCCTTGATGGTACATCTAACGGAAATACTTATTGAGCGCTCGTAATACAATCTATTTTGAGTGGTTCTCAGAGCCAGTTAGGGGCTTCATTCAATTTTTTTTTTTTTTTTTTTTTTTTGCATATCACCAGATTAGATAAGTTCTTTCCGCAAAATCCTTCAGGTTATACTTGTCTAATAGATAAAACTATCACTAGAGTGACGGAGGAAATTATATAAGCCATTTGCATTATTTAACGTGCCTCTGTCCTATTCAGAAATTTCCTAATCAGCTAACAGGGCCGCGGTGGCCTGGTGGTAAAGTCTCGACTTCGAAACCTGCGATCTGAGGTTCGATACACCAAAGAACCATTGATCCACTGCACGTTAAATCCGTCGGTGCCAAATCGCTAAATCTATCGGTGATGTGGAAGTTTGGAGAGGGGGTGTCGTCCTCGCCTTTTGACCGTGACTCAAAATTACGAGGCCTGGCCCAATATAGCCCTAGTGCTACCTTAAAAACGGGACGTTAACGCTGCTAAATAACTAACTGGGACCATAGTTTATAAACAAAAAAAAACCGAAGACAAACATATTATAGGCAACATTTTTCATGGAAATTCTTTAATTTTTTTTCTAATTTTAAACTTTTTTTTTATTCCTTAGATTCTGATCGGGAGAGCGCTAGCAGTAGTTTGAGTACTGTGAATGACAGAAGTGAGCTTGGAATGATTTTTAATCCCGTCACAAAGCCCTTTCAAAAGCAGCGTGAGTATTAATTTGAACGAAGGTGAAATGTTTGATTGAAATATTTGTTCCGAAAAAGGCTCAATCGTGAAATTTTCTTCAAAATACAAGATGGTCAAAATTAAAACACTCCTATTCTGAGCTCTCTATAAAACAGTGTAAAAGTTCCAAAATTGTTGAACATACTATTCAAGACATAGAGAAAAGAATTACTCGGGAAAACAAATTAGTTCCAGAAACACAGATAGATGGCGCTGTACAATATAAAATATTCTGAAAGGACACAAAATACACATTAGTAACACATTTTATTCAAATGTATCAAACATTCAATTGCAAGGACCTTATCGGTGCAGGGGAAACTGTTCAATATGATTCCCAAGATATAAAATCTGCATTCTGTAGACAGCTTGTTCAACTGCGAGTCGTAATGGGTCGATTGAGTTGCTTCTCACATACAGAGTGATACTGTCTTTCAAATCTGCCAAGGTTACCAGGCATCCGCAATTAAGATTTTTTAAATATCCCCAAAGTCAAAAATCTCAGGGATTAAGATGTGTAGAACGAAATGGTTAGGTTTTTGGAATTACTCTACTTACTCTATCATTAGTAAAATGTTGCCGAAGAAACTACTGTACACCGAATCCAGTTTGTGGAGTAATTGAATCCAATCATCATAAAAGTAAGTAAGTGGAGTAATTGAATCCAATTTTCATAAAAGTAATTGAATCAAGACATTGGCGCTGTTGCACTTGGGGTACAACAAAATTTTCGAGCACGTTTTGGTACCTCCTGGTCCTATGCCTAAATTCTCAAGTCGACGAAACTCACGAAGTGTAGCTGTAGCATTTCCTTTGTTTTCGTAAATCAACTTCACAAGCAAAGCACGAAGCTATCGTTGGTAAGAATGACATTTTCTCAGCTTTATCCCGTTTTGTGCTCACAACTGTAGCAGCAAAACAAGGGTTTATGCAAATTTTTGTGCTTAAAGTGCGAAATTGTAGTTACAAATGACAGTTTAAGTTTATTCATTTTTTATCTTCTTCCTTTTTTTTTTTTTTCATATCTACAAAAGAAATTAGAACGGAAAAATTTCATACCGCATGTAATTGTGTGTGTGTGTGTGTGTGTGTGTGTGTGTGTGTGTGTGTGTGTGTGTGTGTGTGTGGGTGTGTGTGTGTGTGTGTGTGTGTGTGTGTGTGTGTGTGTGTGTGTGTGTGTGTGTGTGATTATTTGTGTCCTTTCAGAATATTTCCTGTTGTACATCGCCATCTATCTGTGTTTCTGGAACTATTTTTTTTTTTCGTTTAATCCGTCTCCCCTTGTCTTGAATAGTATGTTCAACAATTTTGGAACCTTTACACTGAGTATTCGTTGTATAGAGAGCTCAAAATTGAGGTATTTTAATTCTGACCACCATGTATTATTTATCTAAGGAGCCTGTGTCATTGATCAATATACTCTGGTAAATCATGAAGAATTAGGAATAGAATTTAGAAGAACTTCTGTGAAAGAAATTTAAAGTAGGATATTTATAAATCCCATCTTGAATTTTCCAATGAAAATTTTCCGTTCGATTCTAATAGATTTCTTTAATTTTCTGGTAACTGCATTTTTACAAAAATAAATGAATAAATAAAATAATTTCATTTTTTTGAATAATTTGATAAATTATTTAATTAAAGTAGAAACATCCAAATCTTCCCCACACGAAAACCTCCAATTCTCTGAGATAACAAAACCTTAACGATGATGTATGCCATTTAATGTAAATTATGTCATTTAATCAGCAGTATCACGTTTTAAAAATTAAAATACTGCATTCGCAGTTTTCGAATTCCATAACTGTTAAAGTACAAAAACAAAATTACGAATTTAGTATTTTCTGTTGCTTTTATTTGTTTACACGAATTTTTGTTTTAATTTTGCCTTTACCACTTTTACATAGTAGTTTTTATTAATTCTTTAATATATATTATTTATTTTATTTTTAAAATTCGTCATTTTTATTTCTTACTTATTGCTTCAGCCAACCAGCTGATTCGTCAGGAATGTTGATTATATTTGTTTTTAAATAAATCGTTTAGATATAACTTCATGTCCACGGTTTCGCTAAATTATTAGACTTTAAAGTCGTGTTATTTTAATTGTCTCACTTTGGTTATATTTATTACGTATATGAACCTTTCTAATGGGGACCAGTCCCATAACATCATAGGGCTATTAAAAACGTAAATATCGGGTTCATTTTGTTCTTAATTTCACGATATTGTAACTTCATTTCTTTATCTGTCTTGTAAATGACACTCCTCTTTCTTAGCTTTCAACAATGGAAGAAAATCACGTTGAAATATTTGATGAAACAATTAAAATGATTTGAATTTCAGAGCAACGATGCAATATTTTGTTAGAAATTAAGCAAAAAATATTTTTAAAAATTTCCAAAATTCAGCAAAAATTGTCACAAACATTAAATTTGTAACCATAAAAAATCAATTTAGAATTTTAAAATGATGTAAAATTCATTTTTGGGCAGTAATATTTTTAAGTTATCGCCAAAAAGCGCCAAATTTCAGATTAATTCTTAATTATTTAAAATTGTAATTAAAATTTCAAAAAAAAAAAAATAGTTCCATGGTTCACATTTCCACCCACCAAGGTATATATTTGCCCAAAATTCGGTAATTGTATGGTCAAAGGGCTTGGGCTGTAGAGCACCAACACACACACAGTCATCTATATTATTAGTATAGATTTTGTAAGTATTGAGAATTATATTTATGCGTTTTACTTTTCATCATGCAGAAGCTTCATCCTTATGCATCAAGAAAGTTGGACGACGAGGTCGACCTCCCAAAAAGGATGGGAAACTCCGTGGAAAGCAAGGTAATAAAGGGGCCATCACTGATGTCCTTTCCTATGTGGTTAATTATCATTTCACACTCATCTTCACCTTTCTTTTTCTTTTATTCAAACAGCATAAATTCTTGTAGATCTGTTATATAGAAATAAATAAAATAAATATGCAAATCTCTTCTTGTATCCAAATGTCATCAAAAATTACATTTCATAGCTAAAATTTTTCAAAAGCAAAAATCCCTCTAATGTTCCGTTTGAATCACATAGATTATCTAGCAGTGGGAATTGAAATATTTCAGAAATGAAGGGAAAATTGCGATTCAATTTTCTTTTTGATTTCATGTACTTGAAAGCAACGTCTGATAGAGAATAATAATAATCAACCCTCTCTTGCAAAAGAATCATTTTTTAATCGTAAATGGTTATTTTTATTACAAACTGAAAGACAATTTCAACAAGAATTTATTATCAGAACTCTCAGCAGTAAGGAAGCAAATATTGATGTAAATACCATTGCTTTGAAAAGGTGATGTTCAAGTCAGTATTTGTTTCGATTGTGTTGTGATTTTTGATAATTTCTCATTAACGAATCATTGGATTTCTTTATCTGTAATATCCGTTTAATATTAGCGAATAAAAGCTTAAATATATAGCAATATTTCATTAATATATGGTATCAAGAACCACCAGATGTGGATCCTTTTCACTAGGAGAGTCAGTGTAGCTCGTCATTTGTTGCTATCCAGGTATAGACACACAGATGTGCCCCGTCCAAATAGATATATCATATCTTCAAGGGAGAACAACGTCAAAACATCCAGATGCTAAACTTTTTTCCCTTATGAAGAGACTCCGCCGCAAGTTATCATGAAACTATCAATCACCAACAACCGTTGTCATTAAGTGTCAAAACCAGGTGCACTTCAGCCGATGTTAGATGTGTATTGATTATAATTAAGATGTGTTCCAGAGGGGTCAGTTACAAAGATGGATCCTTAACAGACCTCTCTCAATCGACTTGAGACAATTGAGGAAGCATTGCCGATCAGCTATTAGGTGATATGGAACTCAAGTTCACCATTGAGAAACTAGAGGCATATATCTGATGGAAATAAAATGCTGTATTTTTCGCCAGAGGAGAGGAGAAGAGAGAAAGGCTTCGAATTGGAATTCGGAGAGACGTTGGTGTCTGGAGAAGTTGTTCCTGATATTTTGAGAAGCTCCGTGCGATTTGGGTTACTGTGTTAGGATCCACCCGATTCAAGATCGGTGAATTTCTGGAAGTGTCCATGCAATAGCCGTTTAGAGCTAACAGTCTGTAAGCATTTTTTTTTTTGTGACTTATTCTCCGATTTGATCGAAGAACTATTTCGTGATTGAACTGTTATGTGATATTTGTAAATAATATTAACCTAGATCGGAACAAGTTGTGTTTTTTTTTTGTATATATATAAGGCTGTAAATAAAAGAATTGTTTTATTACGCTACTCTCTTATTTGGTCGGTCCTGACCAAGATATTACAATATAAAAGTTATTGGATACCAGCTTCTTTTGAAGTTCGTGATAAATTAAAAATAAAATATTTTTCTTATTTCCAAAGTACACGGAATGAAATATTTTTGTTTGTTTGGTGAAATGTAAAGAAAGTCAATTTCAAGTTATTAATATTTAGAATTCCAATGAATAAAAAAAAGTAATTTGTATAATCATTTCATTATTATTCGTAAAAGTATTTGTACTTTAAGCACTTTCTCTTAAGTAGTTTTTAAATATGAGATCAACGAAATGCACATTTCTTTTACAAATTTCGAATGAACAAAAAAGTGAACATTGAAAAAGTTTTTTGAAAGTATAAATAGAATTTCAATTGATTAAAAAATAAGCGAAGATTCAGTGTTTATTGGGAAGAGCTTCTGAAAATATTATCGCGCAAAAATAATTTTCGCATCATCTTAAAATTCCAAAAATAATCTTTTCCCCGATTTAAATTTAGATGTGAAATTTTCCTGTAATGTCAACAAATTTATAAAAATATCTTCAAATATATATGCAGTAGTAGTTTTCATATCTTAAATTTAACTCTGACTTCATTATTTTATCAAGTTTTTAAATCAGTTATTTGCCTTCTGTTCAGATATTGCCACTCACGCAATGCGATTTCAAGAATTAATTAATTTTTATTTCAAGACTAGATTCATCATGTGATATTTAAAAAGTTTACCTGAACTATTTAAAAGATTTTACAACTTTTAAAACTGTAGAAACTTTTAACTATGTCTTTCATAAAAAAATTAACAATGTTTGATATTTTAAAATTTAAGTATCTGTAACCATTATTTTTGTTATTTATTCATATAATATAACTAGATTAAAAAGTGATTTTTAATAATATAATAAATGCAATAATTTTAATAACCATTTGAAGCATGTTCGGCTCTAATGGAGAAAAACCATTTTATAAATTAGATATATTTCTTTCCACCAAAAATTTGTTTTTTTTTTAGTTTATTTTACAGTTTATGAAAGCTAATTTCTTCCTGTACATATTATTATGAGTATACGGTCACCTATATTTCAAATTAATATTTGGTATGCAATTTATTTTTTATATAAATGAATTATTTAGATTATTGCTATAACTTTATTTTATTTTCTAGAAGTATATAATGTTGCATTTCTTAAGCTTGTTACTTTACTTAGCTTCAGGATAAAAGCATCTACAGCAATTCATTTCTAATTCTGTATGTAGCTTAAATATGTTCTTTAAAATGAGATAAGTAATGTGGGATTATAGTCATTTAAATTTAAATCATGCTTGAAAAGACTATAAATAATCTTCATTAATTCTCCCATTTTTAAAAAGTCAATCTGCCTAATTTTTAACAATTAATCATTAACGAAATCATCATTCGGCACAACATTTTCATTTTGTTCAGGCATCAAAATAGTAATGCATTTTGGGGGCATTATTCCTTTTTTACATCTTCTACCCTATTTTTTTTTCAGAGGTCAGTATTAAAAATTAAATAAGTTCATAAGTTAAATTAAAACTGTTTAACATTAGGAAATCGAGTTTAGTCTGTAAAATCTTAACAGTTTAAAAATGTTTTATTTATTACTAGCCGCCTTTGGCGACCAGCCAGTTCGCCAGTATTACCGCTCGCTACAATTTTCAATTAAATATTTTAAGTAACTGGTCTCTTAATAGATTCTCAAACAAAACATTTTTAATCTTCAAATTTTGATAGTCATACCAAATTTATACTGTTTAGATCATTTCGTTCAATTTACTATATATATTTTGCTAATTTGTTGTCATTTCCGGTAAAACTTCAACTTTAATTTAAAGTGGAAATGATGAAATTGCAATTAATATATAGATATTTTTTAATAAAACCAAGCGTTTTATTTTATTTATCATATTTATTGTTATTTATTTATTATTATTATTATTGAATATGAGTATTGCAAACAGAATCGCTCAGTATTTAAGTCTTATGTGAACTACAAAATATTTTTCATAATTTATGTAATATCTCAAACAATAATTCAACAAAAATTTCTCAGATTCAGCATAAAATTCAGTTTTTAGTTTTGCTTTCAAAAGGATTGAAATGAAATCAATAATAATATTTTGTTCCGACCTATAAATATATTTCAAAAATTATGAAGTCTAAATTTAATGCAGTAAGGTATCATATTCTGAGAAATATTCTGGACACACCAAATTTTAAATAAATGAATGAATGTTTCTATTTTCCACTATCAACTAATATTTATTTATGAAGTTTTGAATGTTAAAAATTTAGAAAACCACAACATTTTCATAATCTTAGGCCAATTAATCTTGAGAAACCTGCGCGCTGATTGGCGTATTTTCTTTGAAACGATCGATGTAAAATCTAAAATTATCCTTTTTTTATCGAATAGTTATATTCAAATTTTCATTAATCAGTCAGTTTAAGTAATTGATTTAGTTGATTGGAAATTAACTCTTTTTATTTAAAATATTAGTGTTTCAAGAACAGTTTGTTATTCGTGATTTCCACAGCAAAAAATTTGTATAAAATCAAAAATTCGTTATTTATTAGAGCATTTATTGAATCAAGTTACATAAAATATAATCATTTTCCACTTAGACCATTTTAGCAGATCTGTGTCTAACTAAAGGTTTACAAATTAGCTGTGTGGCCCTGATTTGAATGGATATCCTGTTCATATTAAACAAAACTTGCATTAAAATAAAACTGATTTATTGGATTAATAATATAGAGAGTGTAAAAGATCATAAGATAATTTTTCTTGAATTTATTTTTTAGAAAAAATAATCTTTCATATTTGTTTTATTTCCTACAGACACGTGCCGAAAATTATATTTTTGCAGATTTCATTTCCAAAAAGATTTAATTTATTTTTAATTGGAGCTTTAATCAATGTGATGGCAACACTTCGAAAAAAGCAAATTTTTTCCCTTGAATGTGAAACGTGCTTAATCTTAATTTTTATTTTTTACGAAATAAATTATTGAAAAATATAGCTAAAATATTTATTTAAAAATTCATTAAAAATAGAAATTTAATTTTAAGGTTAAAACATTGGTATCATTTAAAAGATCAATTTTTGATCTTTAACTTCATGTAAAAATCTTTTTTGTGCGGTAATATTTTCGGAAGTTATAACAAAAACACGCCAAAATTTCGCTTAATTTTTAAATAAATAAAATTCTAATTAAAAATTCGAAAAAATAACCCCCAGGGGCACATTCCCGGCCTCCAAGGTATACACGTGCCAAATTTGGTAGCTGTAGGTTGAATGGTCAGGCCTGTAGAGCGCCAATACGCACACACACACATTGAGCTTTATTATAAGTATATAGATTATATGGCTTAGTTGCAATTTCAATGTTAGCACTCCCAATTTCAGAAAAAACGAAAGGCGATATGAGGATTTTAATTTATTAAAATGGAAAGAGCATTTTTTTTTTCATATTTGCCTTGGGCATCATTTTATGTACATACGCCTCTGTATAATATATATTGATTACATAAAAGGATTTTAGATTAATAGAAACTTTTTTCAAAAAATGTCGATGGATTCTTTTTCCCAAGGGGGATAATAAAGTTCTAGAACTTATTAAACTATAGAAATGTTAAGGAATTATGTTAACTTTTTAGCTGCACTGTTCGGTGATCGATGTATTGCTATACTCACTTCTTCTGTTATCAAAATAACTTTAACCAGAAAATTTATTACAAAACTTAATAAGTTGTTTGATTGATCTATTTCAAGAAATTAAGTTATCGTAAAATCAATTTATCTGAGCAAAATGCTAATGTATTCATGTAATACTGTTAAAGTTCATTCATTTTGTAAAAAATAACTTATGCTTTAACTTGTTGGATTCATCATTTGAATGTAAACCTTCGAAGCCAATTTTCACCTTCTACGGAAATTCATTAAATATCTGCGAAATTTTCACTTCCTTAAATTGGGTAATAAATCAAATTTATGTTAATTAATTTATTTTTAATTTTAAAATTCCTAATTATGTATAAGACATAAGGTAATATGAGAATTTGAGATTATAAAATAGATTTATTCAAATGGTGCATGAATTAAATGAAACACGACAAAATACCTTAAAACTAAGACCATTTATGTTATTTGATAAGGAAAAATATCTGCTATTCAGATTTAAAAAAATTAATTACAGGATTTTTATGGAATATAGACATTTAGTTTAATCTTTTTTTATTGCCTTGGAATACGTTCATCTTTAAGGAATAAGATAAGCTTCACAATCTAAAGAAATATTTATTTTTTTTAATTTAATATTTTATGAACAATTATGGAATTGTAAAATTTCCTCAAGTTCTCTTTCAAAATAAAAAAAAGGTGATAGTGATTGCATAAAAATGCAGAATGAAATTTTTTACTCTCCTTGCAGGTAAGGGCACAGGTAAGCTGTGGGAATTCATTCGCGACCTCCTGCTGAATCCAGCCACCAATCCGAGTATGATTCGTTGGGAGAGAAGAGAGGACGGAATTTTCAAATTTGTACAATCTGACAAAGTGGCTCGTCTCTGGGGAGATCGAAAGCAGAATCCGAGAATGACTTATGAAAAACTAAGCAGAGCTATGAGGTAATTTTTTTTTCAATTTAAAATAAAGAAATTGTTTCGTGTAAAATTCCCTATTCATTAATACAACTGCAAAGAGTGGCAATAATTTCATATTAATATTAGCTATTTTAGACATGAAAAAAATATAATAAGAAACATTTACATCTTAATTACAAACATTTACATTATATATATATATATATATGGACTTAGGTTTAATTGCTCGAAAATAAGGAAGGATGAATAAAAATAAAAAAAACAGTAGCATTCGTTGACAGCATCATTTAGAGATTAATATCAGATGTTTCTAGAAGCTACACGTATATTTCTCGGGGTTTTTTCTTATATTTAATCTTCATCTGAATGAGATATTGTAAATATTGTAAAAGTTTCTTCTTTTACCTTTATAAATGAACAGAATTATATTGTAAATTTTCTTAAATTTTATTCGTGACAATATATATATGTATATATATCTGATATTACTTTTGAAAAGTTGAATATGACAAAAATTTACTTGAAGTAATAATTCAGAGCTATGTTATTTTGTTCTAATGTGATAGAAGGGATCTAGATAATAATGATCCTTTCTCATAAAAATTAAGAATTTCCTTTTTTTACTTTTGTGTATTGAAATCTAAGTAAAGAAAAGCTTTTTCCCATACTGTATCATGGGTTTATCAATAAAAATTTATCTAAAGAAAAATTTTGCCATTTTTTAAAATAAATATTCACAAATTTTTGTGTAGCTTATTACACTAATAGCTTAAATATTCGGAAGAGTTTGTTTAGAAAGTACTTAATTAAATTTCAAAACGTCATGTCGCATTTTAAAAGAATTTTAAAGAACTTTAAATGCCAAAATTATGAAATAAAATCGAATGAACCGTAATTTATCACATTTATTTATATGAATTAATAAAGATCAGAGTATGTGAATCAGAGTAATGTTTAAAAAAAGTATCTTATGCGAAAAATTCCTCTAAAAAGAAGAAAATCTTACAACTATAAAATTTGTTTCTATCTAGAAATAAAAATATATATACTTACTTAAGGTTATCAAATATTCGACTTATTTTTGAAAGTTGGATTGATTAATAAGTACTTCTTTTGTTCTTTTGTAGATAAATATTTGCAAAAGCCTCCAGGTAAAAATTCCAGGTTCATTGTTATCATTTTTAATATTGCACGGAAGTTGCATGAGTGCATGAAATTTCGCATGCATTTTCACTTATTTGCCTTGTAAACTAGATGCATACAAAAAATAACAATTTGAATCTTATCTTATATCTATTTCATAATGGAATCAGCATACAGAGCAATTTATTTATCCATTTTGTAGAATAGAAGCCTGCAAAATATAGTTGATTGAATCTTGTATCATATCTACTGCATGATTTAATTTACATACATAGCAATTAAAATAGTTCTTCATTTTAATGTATTAGTTTCACGTAATTAAATAATAATGTTAATTACAACAAATAATGAAAAAGTGCCCCTTTTATTAACAGATAGTTTTTTTCCTCAGATATTACTACAAAAGTCAGGTACTTTTGCCTGTCTTTGGAAGACGTCTGGTTTACAAGTTCGGTCCAAACGCCACAGGTTGGAGACCCATCATCCATCCATCTCATGTGATGTGAAAAGTGCCAGTGATGCAATTTTTTATGCAGCATAAAAGTACATCAATTTTACAAACAAATTTTCATACTTTTTGTATGGCGTGAGTCACCGTTCTATACTGACTGATTTTCAGAAATGAATTTATGTTTTATCTCTTCCACTGAAATAGATAGTTTTTTTAATAAGATTTATATAGCTCTTTTCAATATGCTTGTTTTAATTAAATGGTTGTTGAATGATCATGTGAATTAGGCAAAGAATTGTTTATGAATCTTTTAAAATCTTCAGACACCTGGATATAGGAATTCGTATTCATTACCAAATCAATATCTTCTTATTACAAAGTTATTAAAAAACCTAAGTGCTGTTGGATTAAAAAATTCTCATTGATACATAAAAAATCCCACAAAGAAGAGTAAATTGAAAACACAACAGAATGCATTGAAAAAAATTAAATCTTTTAAATATTTCAATTACAATCTGTTTAGTACCATAATTTTATAAAAGAGACAAGGCTTAACGTTGAACAAAAATAAGATAAAAAGTTTATAGTTAAAAGTTAGTTTGTAAATATAAAAGATGTTTAAATTAAATTTGGTAAAGGAAAATATGTATATATAACTAAAGCTCGTTGTAAATCTTCACAAATATATTAATTACTAACTCAACATATATATATATATATATACTAGAAAATCTTTTTTATTCATAAATTATAAAAGATTCAGTTCCTTCAATAATTACTTTACAGTTACTGAGTTATCAGAATCTCTCATTTAAAATCATCAAATCATTAATCTAAAGTTGCACAAAAATAATGAATATTATAACAAAAACTTCTTTTTTTTACAATAATGATAATAGCTTTATTTTCGAACCGAATATGTACGATATTAAAGAATATGTAATCAAATTATAAGAATGTAAATATCAGACTCTGAATAATTGTACAATTGTTAAATGTTCAAAGAACTGTTACTTTCTACCACAAATATATTTAGGTTTGAAGATTTTCAATAAAAAGTTTTTTTCTGTTTACGTTTTATTGTGATATATGATTCTCAAATCTATATTTCTGCTTACTTTAACAGAATATAAGAAGTGAAAATTCACTTGTGAGACGTTTGATCTTGGAAGGCGGAATCTTCTTTTTATATTTTTTCATAAATAATAAATACTCTACTCTACAATAATACTATAATTATTCTAAAATATAGACATTTTAAAAGATGAATTTAATTTATCTGCGTGTTTGAAATTCAGAAGCAGGAAACTTAATATTCGTATTTCAAAATCAGTTAATAACCTTTCCCGTAAAACAGTTTTTATATTCACAATTTTCAGTATTAAATTGTGAATATAAAAGCTGTATATTCACAATTCATTAAATAAATGACATTCAAATAGCCATATATATAATCATTTTAGAATCAAGAATCGTGATTTTAAGATTATGTATCATCGTGTTTGTCATGCTCTTGTTAATATAGCTTTCACATAAAAAGGCTTCAATTCTATTATTATTTTTCCTGTAAACTCAGAATTACTTTTTCTTACATGAAATGTTTTTTAATTAAAAGGATAGGGACAATTCACATCATTTTTATGTCTAAATTGATTATTTTTAAACCATGAATACATAATATCTGCCTCAGAAATCTAAATAGCTTTATATATAAACATTTTGAACAATTCTAAGCTAGTATCAAAACAACAGATTGCCACCCCTTGGAATAACTTTCAGAATAGAACAATCCTATTCCAAATAAAGAAATATATTTCAAATAATATTCAAGGATCTTCGGACTATTTTCTTATAATATGAATTGGAAAGTGCGAGTCGTCACTAAAAAGATAGAAAGAACTTTTATAATTATTGTCACCATAACTGAGAAAGCTCATTCCAAACGACATTTCCAACACTTGAAAATTACAATCATCAGAGGTTCTAACACAGTCTGCGTTTTCCCACGTCAATCTATATTCACCAGTGATATTCTCGAAGTATTTTAAATATGGGGAAAGAGACCTGTAAGTAGTTAAAGGGTGGTTTTCCGCACAATCATTACAAGCGATTGTTTCGTGTCTGGAGATCCCACAAAACCTATTCAACATACATTTCAATACTAAGCCGACATCGAATTTACAACAAGGCAGCCTGCTTCTCCTACAAAATTGCCTCTACCTTTCTTTTTCTTTAATAATGTCACTATTAATCCGGCTATGAAAGTTCTTTTCTGGTTTGGGGTTGATTTCAATTTCAAACAAAAGTTTGCAGGATGTAAATCAATTTATTACTAAGGATATCCTCTTTTTACATTCTGCATTCCTCGTTTAAAAGATAAACCGGCCCCTCCATTAGTATAAAATTTATACTGCCGGGGTGGGCAAGATTAGTAATGAGAGGGTTAAAAATTAACAAATGAATAAAAACAATAATATGTAATGTTGGGGAAGCTCTAGTGTGATACATGCTTATACAAACTACTCTGTTAGTCAAACGGAGATTAAAGCGCGCGTTTCTATATAAACAGAAGACCATAACATTCCTTAGTTGATACATCCATTATAGCCAGGAAGGGACATTCCTTTGTTGATACATCCATTATAACCAGGAAGTGGCATTTCTTTGTTGGTGCACCATTATAGCCAGGAAGTGATGATCTATTAATTGCCTCCACAAGTATAGTATTTGAGAAACGATTTTCTTTGAAATATTTATTATCATGCTCAATTCCAGATGGGGTGATCTGCTTTACATACAGGACGTAATTGAATAGATATAATATCAGTAATGCATGAGGGCCACTTGTCAGATTCTTGCAATTAAGAAGAAAATAGTTTGAAATATCCTGAAATCTCACTGGTGGACAAGCACAGATTAACCCTTAACTGGGGAGGTGAAATTTTAGGACTTAACTGGGGAGGTGCGGTCTACAAGACCGAATTTCATTTACACTCAAATTAAATTTTCTAATGAATGTATTAGTATGAAAAACTGCCAATATATTTTGCAGATATTTTTCTTGGTATATAGATATGTTTTAGAAATTTTTCAAAATATATTATCTTTGAAAAAAGTAAATGCGTTGGAACATACATTTTCTTCTCAAATTACATGTTACAATAAATAATATTCTTGAAAAATCATGTTACATTTTACTTTTTAAATCATATTTATTTTTACAGTATATGAAGGTATATGGAATACAATATAATGTAAAATTCAACAATTATATGAAAAAAAATGACAATAGGTAAAATTGGCTCTTTTTTTATCGGTTTGCGTGACTTTCATAGCACGGTTTTCTAGAGCATTTTAAACATATAGGTTAAGAACTAGTATAAAAATCAACCTATAAATACTGTATATATATCTCTTGGTATATTAATATATTTTATAATTTATTCAAAATACATTATCACTCGGTTGATTGAAACCATTTCAATTTTTAAAAATCTAAAAAAAAAAAAAAAAAGTTAAAAAAATACCTTTTTTTTTATTTGATACAGCTAACGAGTCAATTTTGCATCCCTTACACAGTTTTTTCCCTTTAAATTGTTATATTTTTATTCGATCGTAAAGTATGTAGGATAGGTTATGTATCGAATAACATAGAGGGCAAATGGTATTCACGGCTTTACTGGCACATGAACACTCTTTTGCCTAAATTTTCCATGATCAATTTGCATAAATGTGGCTGAATTTCGTTGATGCCGCGTTGAATTTAACGCGTACTTGTAGCCTTGTTGGCATAGACCTTTGACTTCAAATAATCCCATAAAAAGAAATCCATTGGTGTTAAATCACACGATATAGGGGGACAATTCTCAAACTATAGCTGCCACACCTTTCATTATTTTTAAAATATTGTTCAACAGTGTAAATATGTTGTTCTATTGTGTAAAGCTTCATTTTTACTAACCCTAAACTATCAGCTGTCAAACGGTTTTTTTTAAAAGGGTTGCCAACACTTTACTGCACGAATGGTGGCAAATTCAAATCTTGCGTTAATTTCGGGACACCCTTTAATAACTTTAATTACACCACTGATTTTTCTTTTGCATTGATCTTTGTCATAATCTACAATGTTGACTTTTATTTCTGTGAACCAAAACGAAAATGAAGATGATTTTGTTTTAGTTTTTATTGTTTCTTTCAAAAACTTTAAGAAATTCAAATTTTTCCGCAAACATCCATTGTGCATAGCAATGGTAATTGGCACATAAGGTATCATTTTTTTCTCGCTTCATCATCATATTTTATTTTAAACTAGCCGCCTTTGGCGACCAGCCGGTTCGCCAGTATTACCGCTCGCTACAATTTTCAATCAAATATTTTAAGTAACTGGTCTCTTAAAGGATTCAAAAACAAAACATTTTTAATCTTCAAATTTTGATAGTCATACCAAACTTATACTGTTTAGATCGTTTCGTTCAATTTAATATATATATTTTGCTAATTTGTTGCCATTTCCGGTAAAACTTCAGCATTAATATAAAATGTAAATGATGAAATTGCAATTAATATTGAGATATTTTTTAATAAAACCAAGCGCTTTATTTTATTTATCATCTTTATTGTTATTAATTAATTATTATTATTGAATATGAGTATTGCAAACAGAATCGCTCGGTATTTAAGTCATGTTAACTACAAAATATTTTTCAGAGTTTATGTAATATCTCAAACAATAATTCAACAAAAATTTCTGAGATTCAGTATAAGTTTTTAGTTTTGCATTCAAAAGGATTGAAATGAAATCAATAATAATATTTTGTTCCTGCTTATAAATATATTTCAAAAATTATGAAGTCTAAATTTAATGCAGTAAGGTATCATATTCTGATAAATATTCTGGACACACCAAATTGTAAATAAATGAATGAATGTTTCTATTTTCCACGATCAACTAAGACTTATTTATGAAGTTTTAAATGTTAAAAATTTAGAAAAACTCACCATTTTCATAATCTTAAGCCAATTAATCTTGAGAAACCTGCGCGCGCTGATTGGCGTATTTTCTTTGAAACGATCGATGGAAAATCAAAAATTATCCTTTTTTTTTATTGAATAGTGATATTCATATTTTCATAAATCAGTCAGTTTAAGTGATTGGAAATTAACTCTTAAAAGTCAGTGATTTAGTTGATTGGAAATTAACTCTACGACCACCATAAAATCTGTGCTTTCTCTTGTGGTGTATGCATTCTCCTTAATATCCACTCGAATAAAACATCACATACAAAAGTACTACATAGAACAAACATCAAAAGTAAACATAACATTTCAATAGTTGCCAAAAACAAAAGAGAGAAAAATGCAATTAATAAGCAGACGATATTTAGAAAAGTACAGATATTTAGACTGGAAAATGAAATTATCTGAAATTAACCACACGCGCAGACGATATTTACAAAAGTAAAAATATTCAAACCTGAAAAGGAAAATATATGAGTTATTCCATCAATAAATGCCATAAGTTTGTTTACATCTTCATTATTTTATGAGTCATTAAATATCAAAATGGATCCGGGATTGAATAAACACCCTGTATAGAGAGTGTAAAAGATCATAAAATAATTTTTCTTGAATTTATTTTTTAGAAAAAATAATATTTCATATTTGTTTCATTTCCTACAGACACGTGCCGAAAATTATATTTTTGCAGATTTCATTTCCAAAAAGATTTAATTTATTTTTAATTGGAGCTTTAATCAATGTGATGGCAACACTTTGGAAAAAGCTAATTTTTTCCCATGAATGCGAAACGTGCTCGTGCAGCTTAAATTTTATTTTTATTTTGTACGAAAAAAATTGTTGAAATATATAGTTAAAATATTTATTTAAAAATTCATTAAAAATAGAAATTTAATTTTAAGATTAAAATATTGGTATCATTTAAAAGATAAATTTTTGATCTTTAACTTCATGTAAAAATCTTTTTTGTTTCTGTAATATTTTCGGAAGTTATAGCAGAAACACTCCAAAATATCGCTTAATTTTTAAATAAATAAAATTCTAATTCAAAATTTGATAAAATAACCCCCAGGTGCACATTCCCGGCCTCCAAGGTATACACGTGCCAAATTTGGTAGCTGTAGGTTGAATGGTCTGGCCTGTAGAGCGCCAACACACACACACACACACACACACACACACACACATTGAGCTTTATTATAAGTATAGATGTGATATAAACACACTTCTCTCCTTGGTGCTCCCAAACACTAGTGCTCAGTTTATCTATGCTCCCCTCAGACCCTAGTTACTACATCACTGATTTATTGATTTCCAATTCAATTATTTCAGTCACGTATAAGAAAACTTAACCTTTTTTTTTTTTTTTTTACTCAAATTCTCGAACGTATACAATGTGCTGTCCCATCGTATCAATACATCTTATATCAATTTTTGATCCTGAATACCAAGTTTCATAATATGAATATCATTTAATATAGAAAAAGTTACTGGCGAATTATTGAAGAGAGAAATAATCCTTCTAGCTGTTGTAATAAGATTATTTATAGTTCTTTGTGAAGACAATTAATCTGTAACTACTAAATGCATTAAATGTAGAAAACCTCAAAAAGCACATTTTTATTATTTGGCCCTTTCCAATGTCACTAACACCATACCTTGGAACAAGATGATTCAAATCCCATTCAGTGGACTCTTTTTTGAGTACGAACTAATAGTTTTTCCTATATGAGAGCCAAAAACATGCTTTGCATTAAGAATAGCATCTTAAGGTATAAAATCAATATTTAACCAAAGACCTGATAAGCACTTATAAAGATGTTTTTTACTATAGAATTAGTCCAAATATCTAGAGTAAGAAAAATGTGTGCTATTGCTAGTAGGATGAAATTTTCCTCTTGTAATCTTCGCATATACGCAATGCTCTGAAAGCAATTCTTGCATGGAAATTCGACTCTCTCCCTGATTTGTTAAACCCTATATCATTTACAAAAGAAATGATTACCATAAGCAATCATCTTTCTTATGATTATATACATCTTTACTGCACTGAGATCATAAATGTCTCCCAATTTCTTTTCTCCCCACCCCCTTTCTAGAATTCTATTCAAAATGTCTTGTTACCTTTTAATGCCTTCGCTCACAGATTTTGGCTCCAACGAGCCCTTTTTTATATCCGAGTTGCTTTCGTCATTTATTTCATTATAATGCTTGGGATGTTTGTTTGTCATATGATTCACCTTTGTAACTCTTCTCCCTAGATTAAATACAATCATAGTATTTACCTTAACTTGACCAGCGTCGCTTACTATATCATTAAGAATTAAGAAGGCAATAAGCATTATTAGGAACTTATTAATAACTTTTAAAGAAAGTAGAAAAAGCTGGCGGATAATACACAAAAATAAAGATAAATAAATTTTAGTAAAAATAACTGAAAATCCTAACTTGTAAAAAATAAATTTGCTTCAACTAAGGTTCAAAATAAAAGAAGACGACAATCAAATCCTTCATTTTTTGGGTTTAATCATTTTTCTAAATATAAACTAAAATATCTGAAAATATACAATAATAATTTATTTAGATTTGCGAAAGCTGTGATGTACTATTATTAAAATTAAGGTATGATTAAGATGTAGATAAAATAGTACAAAACTATATCGTGTTAATATTTTTAAATATACAAATAAAAAAATCAGTTTTATAAATAATTTTCCATGCAAAATTTGAAAAATATTTTATCTGCACTTAAATTCTCATTACTTTCTATGCTCTAAAATAATAATTATAAGTGAATATTTAAAAGTGAATTGTTTATGAGTAGAGCCGAAAATTATATTGTAGCGTAAAATTGTGAAGCTTTCAATCAAAGTAAATGTTTCATGACATCTGTCAATTCCTTTGATGCATCTTTCAACTTTCAGGTTAACCTAATTATTACTAATTATAACTATTATCCTAATTTCATCGGTTGATCGAAATCAGTTGTTTTCTTTGTGTTGAATATCAACCCAATGTTAAAGTAAAATGGGAAAAAAGAGAATTTTCAAGCAATGACTGAGTTGCGATTGTTCAGTACTTGGTGCATCAAAAGAAAAACGGAAAGATGCAAATTATCTCAGCTGCCAAGTAAATTTCAGTGCAACAGAATTACCAGAAGAATTTGGAAATAGACTTCCGAAAATAATTGTCAAGATGAATCATGTTAATGTTGATTCTTTGGAGGAAAAAACGTGTACGTAAATACAAAGACTATGGAGGAAAACTTGAAAAACTTGAGACATATTCCACTTAAGAGAAGAGACTCCACAAGATAAGCAACTCAAGCCATTAAAGTTCCCATCCATAAAAATAAAAAAAAATAAATAAAAAAAGCTTCAGCACCACTAAACCTTTTTTTATGGAAAATAATAAGAAATCAAAGTTTCGAAGCCAAAAATTCCTACTTACAAGTTAAAAATCTAGAAACGATATTATTGAAAAATCAAGAAACCATACAAACACTTAAAATAAAAATTAAGAGTAATATTTTTAATTTATTATTTGATTTGTTCTAGTTTTTTGATAATAAATGTTGCGTTCTATATTTATTTTCTTTTGCTACTATTATTAAGGGACAAATTAAATTCATAAACTGCCATTGTTTTTATCGGACAGAGGGAGTAAAACATGTTTAGTTATCTTTCTTAAAACTTAAATGTTTGTAAAAGGATGGTACTCGGCTGCCGAAAGATTTTTTAGTTGACCAAATAATTCATGAGGTTAGTTTGATTTCAAAAATTGTATATTCTCACAAGAAAAACTGTCCAATATACTGAATGTATTTATATGGAAGCATCTCAATAAGAGTACTGAACAATGATGTTAACAGTTCTGAAAAACTATTTCAAACCGGGGGAAAAAAACCTTGAAAATTTTATTTTGGTCATCATTAGTGAAGATAGAATAAATATAGAAAGAAGCCCCATCCCTTGTCCTGTTATAGTTCATTCAAAATTATATGCTAGAATGTATTCAGCAATTGCTGTATAATAATATTGCATTCATTCAAAAACAATAAACAAGTGGAATAATTTTAATAATATTATAACCGAATTTGATGATAAGAAGCTATTTTGTTTTATAAATAAAAAAAATCCTTAAATTCATTCAAATTACCACTCAAATCTGAAAAAAACCTGTATTTTTCCAGTACATATAGAGAATATAAAAGAAAACACGCAAACAACTCCCATGTCCTAGTTATAATAGAATCATAATATCTAATTATAACAGCTATTATGTTACAAACCATTTAATGTTTATTGAAAAAACATTAGAAAAGAAAGTAAAAAACTCTTATTTTGCCAATTTATATAACCGAGCATCAATTCTCGCAACTACCGCAGATTTTTCAGTCATCAATTTAATTTTTTTTTCTTTTGCAACAATTTAATATGCAAAGCTGTTTTGCATTTGTTGAAATCTTTTTCTTGAAATTTTATCTGCATTTCTGAAGATTCATAATACCTCACAAGCGCTAATTTTGCATACTGAAGCAAACTCTTGAGATCGAAACGTTTAAGACACATCCATAAAAATGTAAGTATTATACATAATTATTTGACCAATAAAAGAATTTTCTTTTGGAATTTCAACAAGCAGATCTCTGTTTATATTAAATTAACTTTCCACAGCTGCATTGCCATGTGACAATACAAGATTTATTTATTTATTTTGACTTCCCAAAAATCAGAAAATGCATCGCACTTCAAAACATTAGAATAGAAATCAGCTAAATGAATCAAACTGTTCTTTTTATTCATTTTTTAGCTATTTTTTTAAATAAAATGTTAAATCTTTGTACTTTCTGAAATGTGTGCTTAGTGCAGAAGAAATTTGTGCTTTGGAATAAAGAAGCTGAAATAAATCAACCGTCCGCTTTTCGCATAATACTGCATTTTTTTTCCTCACTAAATGTAGATTTAAACAGGATGTCGCGTTCAAAACAGCAAAATTTTTTGACATACGTTTCAATATATACATTCTTATAGTATTCTTTACAAATATAAAACACTTTGCTAAAAGTCTCTTTTTTCAGTTTTAGTATCTTCTCTAGTATTGACGTAGTTTATTCCAATATTGGTATTCTTACTCAGTCTTAACTGGTCTAAGCAGAAGAGAAAAGGGAGTGAGTAAAAAAGGAATGAGTTTCCACAGTTCAACAATCGCGAATGGCTTTTTTTTTAAGCTATGGCAACGATTTTTTATTTCTGCAATGCTTAAAGAAATCGGAAAAGTTTAGATAAAAAAAAAAGAAAGAAAGAAACTTGAAATTCTTGTACTTCTCTGATTTCTAAGGAAAATTTCAAAATCCCCTACATTTTCGCTGTTCTATGGAATGCTATTTAAATTCCTTGTACTTTCCCGATGCCGTAACAACCATGTCATTACTCCCATTTCTAGATTTGTGTATCTTATAATATTTGCAAAGAAAAAAAAAGGCCGCAAGTTGCAGGTTCGGTCTGAGCGACAAAAGTTGTAGTTACGAGACTGATATTAGTTTATCTGCTCTTATAAAATGATATCACTTATCAAAACAAAGCTTAAAATGTTATTTTCGTTTGCTCGTTTCGGATATTGACTGCTTATATATTCACTATAATTTAAACAATCTTTAGCACTCAATAATTTGTATACTTATAATTTATATTTTAAAACTATAAGTAATATTTTTTGTCACCGATGAATAAAGTGTATCACATACGTATATTATTATCCAAAACTAATTTATTTATTAGCGTTCTTGTTCATAATTCACAAAAGTCAGACATAAAATAAAAAATTGTCCCTTAACATGTTTAACTAATAATAAAGTGAAAAATGCAAGCAGCCGTTAAATAAGATGATTATAAAAAGGAAAAAAATTCATTTTAAATGCATTTAATACTATATATAATCAGGTTAATGCATCATAAGATTAATTAACTTTACCCTCAGTATACAATTATATTTCCAATTTCTTCATTCATTCGTAAAATATTTATTTAGAAACAAAACAAAAGTGAATATTTAACACTAAAATGAATTAATTCATAAATTTTTATTCAGAGGAGAAAATAAAGGCTGAAGATCACATTGAAAAATTTTGAGGATAATACATAATTACACTCATGCTCATAAATTAAGGATAATTCAGAGTCACGCGGAAATCGAACTCTAAAATACATATATTACCCGTAAAATGACTACACAAATCTTCAAAAATCATATGCAAATTGCAGGAAGCCACCAGATGACACTGATAGTATGTCACAATGACGAAAATGTAAGAGAGTGATGTATAAGGAATACCGAAAAAGAAGTAAAATTATTCGCAAGCGCTTTATAAGCCTTTCAGTGCAATCACATAGTTATGACACAAAGGACGCATTTGGATGATTTTTTACGTAGTAGAATTATCGGCTATCTGGAATGTGGGCGTACCCAGCTGGAAGTATCCGAGGAACTTGGAATCGCCCAGAGTGTCATCTCCAGACTTTGGACACGATTCCAAGATGATGGTAATGTGAGTAGACGTTACAGCACAGGTCGCCCCCGAGTTACAGCGCTGAATGAGGACCGGAATTTGGCAGTTACTGCCAAAAGAAACAGACGGAGTACAGCATCAAACCTGTCTCGTCAGCCACTGGAATGAGAGTTTCAAGGCAGACCGTGTACACACGCTTAGGGTAGATTGATCTATATGCTCGTAGGCCTGTCAGATGTGTTCCACTTACTGCAACTGACTGTCGTCTGCGGTTAGCCTGGAGTAGGGAGCATGCATTGTGGACACCGCAACAGTGGGCTTGTGTGATATTTTCCGACGAGTCCAGGTTTAGCTTGCAGTCTGATTCTCGCTGGACTTTCATATGAAGAGCGCCAGGTACCCGTTACCACCAAGAGAACATCATTGAACGACACCGTTATGGTGTTGCAGGATTGCTCGTTTGGGGAGGAATTATTCTGGGTTCCAGAACTGACCTGCATGTTCAAATTGGAATAACGACAAGCCAACTCTATCGGGACGTCATTCTGGAATAACATGTACGTTTGTTCGGGGCGCCATGGGCACAGAATTCAGACTGCATTGCATCGTCTGGGAGACATACTATATATTAACCATCCTACCAACCATGCAATGTATTTTTTTTTTTTTTTTGTAATTTGTTCCAGGGAGAAAAAAAATTACAATTTTTATTAATGATATCAAACATATAGCATCCTTATTGCTCTTTACCTTTTGTTTAATAAATAGGATTTACAAATAAGTCACATTTGTTTTGCATCTGACTCTTTCTTTTCCTGAATTTGCATTATCCTTAATTTATGGACATGAGTGTAATTTAATGAATGGGAAATACTTTTTTACAATTAAGGAAGGAAAGTAGCTACTTCGGATATATAAATTATAATAAATATCAATCAGGGCAAAAGTTTTAATTCTCAGTATAGTAACTCATAGTTTAATGTAAACAAATATCACTTCATTAAACGATAATCATTCAAAGAAAATAGGTCATCTTAACACCTTTTAATACAGATATAGTTGCTTCCTATTATGGCTTAGTAAGTTCTGCATACATAAAAGGTAACATGGCCTTTCATTTGAAATTTATTATGTCAGTAATTCAAACCTTTGCAATTTACCATAATGGAGGTTAAAAAGTTAACATATATCGATGTATATCATTATCTCATGATACATATTTGGAATTAATAAGCCTTTTCATCACAAAAAGAAATAATAACTATGAAACGTACAATGGCGAAAAAAAGTGACTTTATTTCCAAGAATCAGATAAAAGTGTTTCTAGTGTATAAAGTTTTATGCTCAAAAATTCGCAGATTCCACAAATTTCTGAAATGTTACAAAGAAACCCACCGAGTGCTGGAATGTTATCATAGCCAACAATTCTTGGAAGATTGCATCAGCTTGCATCACAACTGCCATTCAAAAACAACTGATTTTGTCTGTACAAAGGAAATAAGTAAACCAATATTAAATTATAACTCATTTTGGCTTATAATTATTTATTTACTTAATTTTATCTTATTTATTTATTCTGGCTTTTTAGTAGAATATCAAAGTTAAGAATAATTTTTTTAGTCTTGAAAAATTGAAGTTAGGTCTTTAAATATCTGAAAAGTGTAATTGTTAGATTAGAATGATCATAAGATATAGAAATATAAAACGTTTATTTATCATATTTCAATAAAAATATTTCAGTGAATCACAAAATACACTACAGCAAAATCAACAGGAATAAAGACAAATAAAATTATTAGTTATGGTTTAAAAATAAATCTTTCTGGAAGTGATTATATGGAGCTGCTCAGCATTATTTTTAATTAGTGTTTTAAAATCTTCATAATTATTGTATCGGGATAACTAGCATATTTTATATTATTTTTCATGTTGAACTAAGAATATTTTTCGTTTCCAAATCAGTAACAAATGGCAAAAAAATATATTAAACTATTCAAACCACTAGAAACAATATCACCATTTAGTCATCATACCCATACTGAAAGATACAGATCTTCCTGCATGTGTTTAAAATCAACTTGTTACATCATTTTTTTTCAAAAGTACTTTAGTGAAACTCATTATATAAACTGAAAAGGTGTTCATCAAAAAAAAAAAAAAAAAAAAAAAAAAAAACTAAATCAGATTTTTGAATTATTTTTTTAGTACAAAAAGAGCAATATAAATTAATAAATTTTTTGAAGTATACTAATCATTTTTCAAGAAACTTTTCATTTATTTCCCAAAGTACTTTTAAAAGAAGTTACGTGCTAACTAATACAAGTGATTGTTTTTTAATATAAAACATAAATATAAATATTTTAATATTTTTTTATATTCTAATATAAGAAAATCATGACTAATGTTCATCTGTAAATATATTTATCATGAAAAAGTATTTAATCCTTAAATGATTCATTCAATGAAAAAAATTTAAAAAGCAAATCACCAAATAAATAACCTGAACAAAATTTGAATAAACAAATTAAATGCAAAAGACAAATTGGGCAGTGAAAGGGAAAATGCAAGAATGAATTTAATTTTCATAGTCAAAGGAAACTGAAACATCTCTGAAATTATTTTCAATCCATAAATCCATTGAACGATTCATTTCTGCATTAAAATAGTTCTTCCAGTCTCCCACTTGACCTGAAAAATGGATTAAAAAAAACTTGAAATTTTGTCTACAAATTAAACATATTTTCACTAATTTAATTAAAATATGATTACAAGGGAAACAAAACTTTAGAAATAAAAATTACAACTCAATTATTATACAAAATGTTTATGTTATTTCAAAGCAATTATATAATTATAATATAAGAAAAATATTTTTGTAATGAAACAGTCATTTGAGTTCACTCAATGAGTATAACATTTCCAAATGCAAACTGATAAATTTGATGACAAATTTTATTACAGAAGGAACAAAGAAAATTTTAGAATTGTGAAGTATAAATGTCGTATAATCGAAGGAGTTAAAAAAAATGAAACATCTATTATTATACAGAATACCCCTACTGTGCATGTAGGCTTGCAGATTTCAAAAAGGTTTATTCCCAAAAAGTGGTGCTGATTTCCTGCAAAACTACTACATTTTCTAATTTGCATTACGGGGTTTTAAGTTTCTGTTTCGACAAATTCGTTATTCGTTTGCCAATAGGAGAAAATGTTATTTTGTTCCTTTCAGAATTGTTTCTCAACTGTGCATATGTGTTTGTGCGATTCAAATGGAGAAAAGACGTCTCATTTGTAAGGACGCATGACACGTTGGTCGATTTAGTGTGGTTAGACTCAGTGTCCTTCACTAGTACCTAATCCAGTGCAGACTACAAACACCACAGTAAGGATCAGCATGTACATTATGTTATGTCAAATTATTATAAGTCGGTATAATTCTGATTTCAATCAGTTTATGATATATACTGGGTGCCTAATCAATATAAATGAATAGTTTAAATCATCGTCGGTTTATTTAATTGAAATAGTGTATTTAATGGTTAACTTTTCGCTCGCAAGTTTTCTAGTAAGCGCTTTTGCTCCTCGATTATGTTAATTGTGAAGAAACACAGTAAACTAAAATAGTACTATTTTAGTTTACAATTTTTTTGGCCGAGATTTCTGAATTTGCATGAATAAAGGTTCTCTTGACAGTTTCAGGTGGATAGTCGTATTATTGATTTAAGCACTATCTAACAATAAGTAACTGGACACCTGCGATAAAAGAGATAAACACAATTTATCAATAGTTGGTAAAGCCTTCACTTGAAGCAATTACAGCTCTAACTTTCCGAGACATACTTTCCACAAGTGTTTGGATGATGGACAGTGGTATTTTCTTCCACTCGGCTTGGAGAAGACATGTAAGTTCTTTCGCCGATTTTGGACGGCTGTTCCACCCCTTAATTCGGCTATCCAACTCACTCTAAAGGTTTTTTTATAGTATTTGAGTCTGAAATCTGGGCAGGCCAGGCCAGGCCAGGCCAGGCCAGTCAGTTCATGCCATTGTCATCGTACCAATCTATGGCGAACCTCACAAAATGACAAGTGGCGTTGTCATCCTCAAAATAACAATGATCCAACCCCTAATTAACACTGCGTAGGAAGCATATTGTTGTCTAGAATAGTGGAGTGAGTGTCGGCGTTGAGCTTACCATGAATTCGGATTGAGAGTTCCAGTCCGTAGCACAAGAAATATCCCCAGTCCATAAGTCCAAAACTGCTCAACTTTACTGTAAGCATAATGCATTCTTCAAAAGGCGTTCTCCATGCATACGCCAAACTCAGGCTCTGCCCTCCGACTGATAGAGATTGAACCTTGATTCATCAGTCCAGAGAAACTGTTCTGATATTCCCATGTAATATCAGGAAAATTCTGACATCAGTACAGAAAACACTCCTCTACGGTCCAATTTTGACGTGCCGTGCACCACTTCAACTGGAGACTAGATTTTGCAATGAAAATTATGGGTCACGACAATGGAAACCAAGTAAATGTGCTTCCTTGCAGATGGTATTTATCGAAACAACAGAAATGGATGGTTGTCGGAACTTCTGGAGTATGTGGGCCATCGGTGTGGTGCGGGTTTTCCGAATTTCTTTGGACAGCAATCGCCGGTCTCTATCTCTTTTTTTTTTCCATGGGTCAGCCAGGTCGGAGCACATTCCGACAATCACCACTCACCTTCCACTTCTTAATTTCAAAAGCTACTATCTATTTTGAAATATTTAACTCACTAGATTTGTCTCTTAAAGGATTTGCCATTTCTATGATATCAGACAGTTACGCCTTTGATGAAGTCAGACTCCTCTGAAATTCGAGGTATCTTGCATGTGACTAATGTCAATGCTGTTTTCTACACGATATTTAAGTACAGAAGGCGTGACGTAAATCAAAACCGCAGATATCCTCATTTGTATGGGTGTCCAAATAATTATTGGTACATAGTGTAATTTTAATTAAAAATATCAGTTTGATTTATTTGAAACGGATTTTAATTATTGCACAAACATCTCGAAATTAACAAAATAGTCATCAATTTTGTGTTTATATTTTCTTTTCAATGCTTGTGTATGCATTTGTTATTCACTATTTCATCCTCATTTTCGTAACTAAAAACTTGTTTCGGGTACAGCAAAACAAAATATTTTTCATGCATATTTCCAAATCTGCAACCACATACCAAACTAAGTTGCATTGGAAGAATTTTTTTAATTTTAAGGTAAACAGAGGATAACAAATGTGAATTTAAACAGACTATACAAAATAGTTTTAAAAAATCATGGAATTTGCAACAATTAAATAACAGCAGTTCATTGGAATTAAATTATGACATTCATAACATCACATAGAAGTTGTGCTATTTTTATTTAAAAAAATGCACTGTCAGAATAATGTGTGATTGCATAAATCTCCATGCCTTATAGATATACCAATTTTTTTTCTTAAATTTTAATAATAAAGTTAAGGTGTTTTTCCAAAAATCGTAAAGTGTACTTAATGAAAGTTATATACTGTACCTAGGAATTACATATATTTAATCTTTTATCATTTAAGATTGTAATTAAAGCGCTAAACAGCAACGAAAAAAAATCAACTTTTCAAGAATACAAACAATTTTTCCCATTTAGGAAGGATAATTTCGGTTGCAAAATACTTATATTTTTTAATCCAAGCTACCCAATATACTAGGGAGTGGGAAGAAATATTATATGCATATAGTTTGTAGTCAGAAAAATAAGACTAAAAAGTTTTTTATATAAAAACAATGAATGAAGTATCAAAAATGTATAAAAACATATGAACATTAAAATGAAAACATAAACTGTAAATATATATATATGTAGAGATTGTGATGCGTCTTCTTTATTACATATACTGATGAATCTGAATATATAT
>JAPMOR010077500.1:122152-223816 GCA_026543865.1 Argiope aurantia
AAAAAAAATCAAAAGAAAGAGAGAGAAAAAAACACAGGGATTGTCCCAGGCAATGAAAATGTTTAAAATTTCTTCGTGACAAATTAAATATTAATGCATGGCGGCATCTAGCAACTTAGATTAATAAAGCTGTCAGTCTGTAATTGAATCGTTCATTTATATTTGATGAATATGCTGAGAAAATTAAAAGTTGGACTTCTCTGAAAAGGAGCATGAATTCAGATGACAACAACGATGGTCTTCTAGGAATGTGAATCACACGAAAGAACTACTATATAGGGAAGATACAGTATTTATAAAAAATGCAAATATCTGATTTCAGATGAATTGGCGGGAGCTAGTCTGCAAGTTTTTACATTGACATCAATGATTGTCAAGAAGTCGTTCCATAATAGTCCATAATATGAAACTCGTTGCTTATCTAAAACTTCAAATCATGTTTTAAGTATCTCACCAGTCATAGCATCATAAATAAGATTAATCCAACGAATTTTACTTAAACTTTCTAGAATTTCTAAATACCCACGGTGTAAAAATAAGGAAGTGAGCACCTTCTTGATTCATAACACTTTATGATCACACGAGAGAATATCTTTAAAATTCATTTGCACAGAATTTATTGAAAGGTATCCTTAACATGCTGACAAATGAAGCATTCTAAAAATTTCCTGTAAAAATATACAAGGACAGTTTTCACTATACCAAATTATTTATTATAGAATGTATTACATTGTTTCTCAGGAGTCATACAAAAATCATAAAATCAAATTATTGCTTTCCAACTAAGCTAATGAAAAATTTATTGAACGTTTATTTGAAAGAATAAATATTGAATCGTTACCAATTACTATAAAGAATACATATAAAATCAGGTCAAATTATATTAACATATATTACAAGATTGCTGAATTTATAAGTTGTATTAATTTGAAGGAGTGTTTCGCAGAAAATGAAATACTACTTCAACCCAAAATTTAAGTACCTTTTCTCATGAATTTGGCTTCTGATGATTTTCTGATGCCTAGAGCATCCCAATGTTGATAGTTGACGGTAGGATTTTGTGACATGTTATCAAAAGAACAATGATTAGCAATGTCATTTATTTCCTTTTCAGTTGGATTTCTGTTAAGGAAGCTAGCAATTTTCCTGATATTCCCATGAATATCCTGAAAAATTTACATAATGAATAATTAAAACCAAAGACAGCTTTAATCTAAAATAACGGTATAACAATTTGAAATCTATGTTATATGAACATTTAATAAAAAACAATTATGCAACATACTTTTTGAAGATCTTCATAAAATAATATCAGGATATTTTGATCATTCTTGTGTTCCCACATATCTAGGTAATGTTTCCAAATCGGGCCATAAGGTACTAAATAGGATTACAATTAACATACAATGTATACAATTTTAAATTAAAGAAATAAAGGATAACTAAAAATGTTTATTATTATTTTTCCTCTTCAAGGAAGTTGGAAGCAAAGGAACTCTTGACTATAAAGAAATATGTAGAAGAAATATGTTACAAAATATATATATCTTTTTCGACAGATATAAATTACAATTAAAAAGAACATACATACATATTTCAAAAACATACATATTTCTGCCAAAATACAGAAATATATAAAATATTTACTTTCATCTTTATCAAAGAAAATACAAACAATATGATAAATATTAAAGAAAATATGGTTCTTCTAATTGTCTTAAGAAAAATGAATCACAATAACTAGAACAATTTAAGAAATGCTTGATTATATTTCACCATTTTTATAAGGATGAATTGAGAGCCCTTTCTAGCCTCTGGCAGACCATTTACCAAATTCATGAATTTACAAAATTGTTTGTTGCTCAGTTTTTTCATGTGCTTTGAGTGTTTTTATCTGTTGATGCGTTTTGAGCAATTTGACAAAATTTCAGCGTTATAAGCAAACAATTATTAATATTTAAAAACTATTAAAATATTCAAAATGTTTAAAAATATTAACCTTAGTAAGAAATTCATGTTAGTCACTTATACGGTTTCAATATTTTTGTATTAGATGTACAACTATGCTTCTGCTGTTATTCGCTTCAGGTTGCAGCAGTAAAGGCTGATCAAAAATACCACACCATAAGCTTGGACATCTCTTATCACAATGACAGCACCATATTAGTAATTTGTGTTTCATCATAAATATATTCTCGATCGAAGATGTCAGTTTCCGAATCAAACTTTCATCATTTGCGGGAAGTTTTGATTTTCTGCTTCCATTTGAAGAAAACAAATTGAGACGCATCGAATGCCCTAGCACTCACGGTGAGAGTGTTTTAAGTGAAAGAATATGTCGTGAGAATCGGTGTTTTAAGAATGGTGATTCTGATGTTGAGGGCCGGCATGGCGGTGGAGAGAGAAATTTTTTGAAGATAGTGAACTGGAGGTATTACTTGATGAAGACTCGTGCCAAATACCAGACGAATAGGCAGAATGATTGAGAGAGTTCCAACAAGAAATTTCGAGACGGCTCAAAGTCATGGAGATTATTCAAAAGCAAGGAAATCGAATTCTGTACGTACTGAGACCGCCAGATGTTGAACGGCGTTTCTTTGCTTGAGAACATCTGCTTCAAACACAGGATCGGATGGGGGAATTCTACATCGCATTATGTCCGGCGATGAAAAATGGGTCCACTAGATAATCCAAAGCGCAATGGCGGACACGCCTCCACTTCGAAAGCTAGACCATTCACAGTGGCAAGGTCTGTATTTGATGAGGCCAGCTCGGCGATATTATGAACTGTTGAAGCTGAATGAATCCATCAAAGGGGATCGATATAGAATGCAATTGATGCGTTTGAGCTGAGCATTGAAGGAGAAACAGCGTAAGTATTAAGAGGGACACGGCGAAGCTATCCTTCAGCATGACAATACACAGTCACATGTCTCAAAAGACAAACTTGGAAACACTAAAATGGGAAGTCTCACACCGCCCGCGATACTCTGCAAACGTTTCTTTTTCCGACTACCATTTGTTTTGATCGATGCCGCACAGCTTGCCTGATCAACATTATTCAATTCCTACTATTAGTTCAAACTCTCCCTATATATATTTATATATGTTGTTTCAATTTTCAATCGTTAATAAAATACTTTTTATTCATCCACTCAAGTTCAAATACATTTTTTAAAACTTGTTGTGGATGAGACTTGATGTTAATGCAGTTTTTTTCACATATTAATTAATTAATTAAATTTGTTCAGTAATTTCTATTTGGTCGCCAAATCCATCACCATGTCACCAAATGGTTGCCAAATTTGTCACCAAGCTCTGAGATTACTGACGCGACACCCGATCATAACTAATATAAGATATATATATATAAATAATAAAAAAGAACTAAAATAATTTTTTTTTGTTGACCTAAGTAGGAATTTGACTTAAATTATATATATATATATATTACTTGTTTTTCTTATGAAAAAGTCCAAAAATGAATCGATTCGTGGACAGACTCAAAATGTGGCGCTAGCTTCATAAACAAGTTAACAGCCTCTGGACAGAGGTGTTCACTTTTGTCTAGTGGTTATGTTACGCGGCTACGGAGCCTAACGTCGCAGGTTCGATCTTCGCTCAGGCAATCAAAAGGTTGCGTGTCCAGATCACGTCTGGGTCACCAATCTGGCAATTTCCTGATCGAGGATCGAACCTGCGGCGCTAGGCCCCGTAGCCGCATAACATAACCACTAGACAAAAGTGATCACCTCTGTCCAAAGGCTGTTAACTGGCTTATGAAGCTAGCGCCACAATAAGAACACATCGTTTCTTCGAAATGGCCTCCGAGAATTGCCGAAAAGATGGGGAAAAGTAGCAGCTAGCGACGGACAATATTATAAATAGATAATCACTTTTTACGAATAAAGCCTCAAATTAAAAAACGTCGGAAGCAAAGCTGTACACTTAATTAAAAAAAAAATTGTTTTTATTTTAATTCTTTTTTGATAACAACTATCATACAAAATTAGATAAGTTTCTAAACTCTATAATCTTCAGTTAATTAAAATAAAAGTAACACATTATTCTGTGTTGCTGCTTTTCCCAAAAAAGAAGGAAAGCATAAAAAAATAGCAATTAGCAATTCATCCAAGTTCTAGAAAGAAACCAGATACTCAACAGAATATACAGCATTCTCTAGAATAAAAGAGTAAAGGAACAAATTAAAAAACAATCCTTAATATATTCAAAGCTTTAATGGGAAATCAGTATATGCTATATAATATGAAATTTTTTAAAAAAGATTTAATCAGCAATTAATACACGCCTTACCATTAAAAATTTCAGGCCAATGTGGACTGAAATACCAAATCTGAAAAATGTATGATTCTAGAAATGTACATCAAGGACTTCAGAATTTTTTAAGCATGCCTAAAATGAATCATAAAATGTAGACATTTTCCAGAATTCTGTTAACTCTCTGAGATGATATAATCTATTAAAAATATTTATTTTATTATATAATTCATTTGTACAATTAATTATGAGGATCATAAACTGTAAAACTAAGTAATGAACAAAAATAAATAAATTCTTGAAACTGAATTGAGAAATATCGAGCTCATAAGTCAAGTAAGATGAAATTGCTTAAAAATTTGCAGTCATTTAATCATCATTATCAATATGACAAAAAAACACTTTTCTCCGACAGTTTTCCTTACTATGTCATATCTGCAATTAAAAACTTACATCTAAATTTGCATATTTTATCTCAGAATATTTTACAAAATGAAATACGAGGGTGACATTAAAATGGATGGATAATTTCTCTGTTTATATCAACATGAGATTTAACATTTTATTTTATAATTCAGTTCAGTTTATTGTGTTCATCCTAGAACTAGATAAATTTTAGGCTTCTTAAAAGTTAAAATGCCAGTACCATACAGATTGCATATCAAAATGAAGGTAGATTAGCTAATCAGAATGAGATTTTCTGGAACAGTACTAACCGTAACATTGACAGAAAGAGTAATGATTCTCCTCAACCTAGAATTCTACAATAATGTTTTCTTACTTAAAAAAATTATGATTTTACTTGCAAATTCGAGATTCTTTAGTGGTTTTAGTTAAAATAAATGATTTAGGGACTTTTGATTTGGTCGGTAGTTTAAATGCAGTCATAATATAACAAAGATATACTGATAATGTTAACTAGACAATGATAGAATAATAAATCATAAGAATTGAAAACAGTACATTTAATTGTATAATACAGTAAACACTAATTATGAATAAAATTAAAATATTTTAGGTTACTTGCATGGAAACATAAAATGTCTTGCAAAGGATATTTTGATCCTCAGCAGTTTGTTAAATTTCCAATTAGCTAACATAAATAGCAATTTATTTATATGGAAAGGAATCCATATATGTCAAAAAGATTAATTTTCCATTTATTGGAAGAGTAGAAAATATTTTTAACAAATAAAAATATGATAATTAAATAAAATTTGAGTTTGAAAAATTCATAATATGTGAACAAAATTATTAATGTAAATTAATTAGCCATTTCTACTCGACTTTATTGAATTTAGGTGAACAAATTCCAAAAATAGCCATGAAGATTTCATGAAATAATAGCAAGTATACAGATTTCATTCAATGATAATGTTGAAAAGTGATAAATTGAACACTGCAATTTATTCCCATAAAACCAATAAAATTAGAAAAAAATGAAAGCCAACAAAAAAAAATTCGAAAACCTATTTAAAAATAAGAACATATACAGAAAACATAGAATACCTTTGTCTGATATAAAATCTTCAAAAAAATTGTCAAAATTCCCAGAATAATTTGAAATTGTCATCATCCGAACAAAATGATAGTATGAAACTGCTACATCTTTGGGATTTCTCATAATATAGAATACCTAATTAAATAGAAAAATAATAATAATAAATAAACAAAAAATAATAAAAGAAATAGTTTTACTATTTAAATTTGTTATACCCATTAAAAATATAAAACACACATTGAAATCTGATTTACTTATTTAACAAACAAAAATTGGCATGCTTAATCAGGATACTCACTGAAAATGTATTTTTAACATATAAATAATAATCAAAGACAATATAATGCCAAAGTTTAATATCTAAAATTTTAATATTGATTTTTTTTTTTTTAATTTTTTACTTGAATTCATCCTTTTTCATTTGAAAAATTGGATTGTTCAAAATATCTTTGTCGATTTTTTGAGTCCAATTAAAAAGAGTGCATCATTTTATTTGATAATGCTTTTGGAAAGTTTTATCATTCCATAAAATATCATGAGCTTATTTTTAACGAATGTCTCAAGGTGTTCTTTGCAATGCTCAAGAGAATTTAAATTGTCCCCCTTCAGAAACTTTTACACATTCTAACCAAGTTCCAACTTCCATCAGATGGGAAAAAATGCAAGTAGTCAAGCATCATTCTGATAAGTGATCATTCTTTTATGATTGACCGATTCTGAACATTTTCAGAATGACTAACTTCATATCATTTAGCTGGCTAGTATATCCATAACAGATAATGCTATTAATCCTCATCCCAACAGCAACAAAGCACGATTCTTTGGGGTGAGACATCAACCTTCATTGTGGTTATGAGAGCTTTCATTCAACTTTATTGTAGATTAGATATCCCCACTAGTGCTATTACATTAAATGCTAATAAATTGTTAAATTCAGCACTCTGAGACACCGAGATATTACAGCATTATTTAAAATAAGAATGGAAATTTCAAGATATTTGAACATAAGTATTTAAAACTAGTTTACATACACATGTAAATTTGCCATGCATATATTTCACTTATATGACCAAATCTCATATAAAACAAGAGCAAAGTTACTTTGCTATGGTTAAAAAAGGATTCTATTTTAAATCCATTTTTACATAGGAATTTTGTAAAATGTTGAAACCAATCAAGATTTGCAATTTGCCATACCATGCAAAGTATATCATGACTGAATTGGTATCCCTATGCCAAACAATTTGCCTTACAGAGTACCAAAAGTTACTTATCATTAGAAATTATATGCTATATTTATTGCAATTAAAACTGAATATGTTTTATGCTGATGATCTACAGGGCAAATTTTTGGACCTAGAATTAACAAATTTGGCACAAAATTGCTTCAGATGATAGAGATGTGTACCTCATACTGACTTTTTTCTATGTAATCGCAACTAAAAATTTTTACTAATTAAAAATTAAATGAAATTTTGATTTTTTTTTCATCTATTAAATTCAGAAATATCACACAAAAATTGTTTTTGAACCTTCCAAAAATTTAAATATCTATTCAAATGTTTCTGCCTTTTGCTGAAAGCTAAATGATGAAGATTCTGATGGTCTTTTCATATTCTTTGGTAATGTTGTAACAGACTTATTTTATTATATAAAAATATTTCTAGAAAATACTATAAAAGGCCTTTAGGATGTTAAGTAATATTCAATATACCATAAAGTCATTCTTTAATTTTCTTATAAGAATATTTCAAATCAGACAGCATATTGTTCAACTTTCTCACATAATAATAAATATATATGAATAAATATAAAAAATAAGCTGCACAATTTAAATGCTGGAAGAATCTGAAATTTCAAGTGTCTAACTATTCAATATTCTGCATATTTAATATTTTTTCTCAGAATCCAGATCATCTCTAAGCAATACATAAACTGCATTTTATGGCTGATCATCAGTTTTTGAAATTGAATGGTATTAAAGATTCATGACATTCTAGACCTAGAAAGAGTTAAATAACAATCAGAGAAAATAATTACATATTTCCCAGAAAACTGGTAAAATGCATTTAAATTGAAAATAAGTAAATTATTATTATTATTATTTTCAAAATTGAAAATTATGACAACTGTTTATTTTTCTTTCTCTCAAATTATTTTACATACCTGATAAATGACACTCATGTTCTAATAATACTCCTATAAAAGGCCAACTGTATCAGTAATTTCATCCAAAAGACATTAATTGGATACATGCATGAGATATAATGAAATTTAAGACCTTTACATTTTTCTTGAGAATATCTTCTTGGGGCAAAAGAGAATAAGGCAAGTGAGTCTTAAGAAGACGTTGACCTTCCATTTTTTGAATAGAGTCAAGACCTGGATAAATAAATTCTAAATATGGAAATCTATCTTCTAAGCTCTGAGATAAGGATTCATCAACTCCATGCAAGATGCAATAAATGATTTCTTGTAACCATGTTGTACCTGAAAATGTATTTTAAACAAAATCAAAATATTTGTATGCATATATTTAACAGTGCTCAACAATTTCTAGAAGATATTAATACAAAATTTAAAGTGAAAACTTCTTAGTCATATAACAAGTTCCCTGAGAAAAAAAATTTCAAACACAATTAATCTTGAGGTAATTTTTATAACCCTATTTTCATTTAAATTTAAAACTAGAAAATATTAAATTGAGCAAAAAATTAAACAATACAAAAACCTAAACTTTTAATGGGAAAAATTTAATTAGTACATAAAATTAATCCACAATTTACTCTCTATTATTTTTATAATACTAATCTATCTTCCAGGCAGCTACTGAAATCCCAATTAGAAAAATCCTTCCAACTTTCACTAAAAACCTTTCTTACTACAATTATGCTTTTGTTAAGAAAACTGTATCATATGTCGATCATCATTCTTATTATGGAAGATCATAACCCATTTATTAGCAGATACTGGTCATTTGGTGGTTAAAATTTCTGTCAAATCATCCAAATAATTTCAATGGATGTTTGCAACAACAGTTTGGTAATTTCTAACTTTTCATAACAGATTATATTTTCCATATCTTAACATATATATAGTAAAACCATCTTTTGTTACATCCTGATTTGGGTATAGAACTGGCTATTCTCTCAGTCTAGCTTTATATAATTTTAGCTAGCTAGCTTTATATAATCTGTTTTTCGTCACCATGGATGGTTTACCTTTAAAAAAAATTTGTTTCATGTGATAATGATTTCAAGATAAATAAAATGCATGTTCAGTGCTGAAAGTTTGAAGATGAGAGTTTATGTTGAAAGCAGAAACCTGAACAAGAAATATTACCTATTCAATTCAATTTATCATTGTTGATTGTGAATAACAGAGCCTTTTGGAACTGTCAATACATGGACTCTACCAGTACATTTCTCTTTTAAGAATTATTTGACAGAGATTTTATTTGACAATTATCATGAGTTAGTCATTATCCAGAGTTTTGGTCTTTCATAACTAGACATTTTGTCAAGACTGAAATTTTCTTCTCAAAACTTTTTTAACTATCACTGAAACTGGCATTTATCAATTGGATGCTGAACAAATCCTCTGAAAAGATTCTACAGACATGATACAGTACGGAACAGAAAAATAATAATTTTGCCAAAAATAAACACTGAAAAGAAAAATAAATATGACTAAATGAACATAAAAATGAATAGATTTTTAAAATGAGTGTGTGATATAATAAAAATATTACAGAATTTTACATCAAAGACTATCAATCAATCCCTGGAATAAAATTCTATTCTGAAAATGTTGAAATCTGCATTTACACAAAAATGCTTCACACCTGACTCTGCAGTTCTTCCATGAATTCAAAATTTATAATAAAGCATGTTATAATAAATATATAGCTTGTTATAAGTAACTTGCAAACAGAAAATAATTAATATAAAAAAAGGGAAAGAGAAAGAGGCTACGTTTATAGCTATTATAAAATTTACTATAAAAAAATTGAATCTTTTAATATTTACACGTTTAATTAACCGCTTAACTATTTTGCCCATATGCCATACATGCATCAATTTATCGAATATTGATAGTTGTAAGCAAAAAATAAACCATTCATAATGATTATAATTCAATAATAAAATTACTTCGAATACATAGATAAGTCAAGTATTCAATGAATTTCCATTTGAATTAAAATAAAAAAATATTCCCAAAATAGAAAGTATCATTTTATTAGATAGTAAAGAAAATAAAACAGTTAAGTGGTTAAAGGTAACCTAAAATCTTATATTGTTTTCTCATTAACCTCATTAACCATAACAAAAATCATATATTGAAAATTATTCATGAAAATTCACTGAAATGTTTTAACTCGAGATAATTTTCTTAACAAATATTATTAATAAACACTGAAAAAGCTGAAACATATTCTGTGAATATTTTTGTGACCCTACATATTGAATGCAATCCCACTTGAAGGTGCAACCCCCAGTTTAAGAAGTTTAGCTACACATTATAAATGAAAATCTCTTTTATTTTTATTTAAAGACATTTTGCATAAAATAAAAATGCTTATTCTTTCTTCCAGGAATTTCATAAATTATTTAGATAATATTCATTAATATATATAATTATAATACAAAATAATTCTAAAGGTACTCTTTACAAAAAAGATAATGGTTTTAGGGAATGAAAGTTTATCAAAAAATCACTAAATAGCTGCTAAAGCTGAGATAGTTCCAAAATTAAATTAACAGATTACTTTATAAATGTCAAACACTCTACTTCCTGAAATTTAATTACTTTGCAATCTATTAGATTTTATAGAAGAGAAGAAATAATATAAAAACAGAGATAAAAGAGATTAATGTATATGACTAGTCATTGAACAAATTTGGAATTAACTTGAACAAAAACATTTGCCAATTTTCATTACATTTTCTGATAGTTAAAATCAGACAATTGCAAAATTAGTACTTGAGCATAGCATGAAATTTTATATAAAATAAACTGAAAAAAAAAAGAGAACATTTTAGATGCATTCAGTGAAACCTTTTCCATCAAAGATTGCAATATAGAAATCACAGATACAAATAAACAATTATAATTACAAAAATTTGTTATGTGTTTAAAAGTTTGCAGTTTTTATATAGATTTCTGCTAGGTAACCATACACAAATGAATAACTTGGTATATATATATATAATTATATATAAAACACTCCTTAAAGAAACAGGCTTAGAATTCTTTATTAATTTTTATTCTTTATAATTTCAAGGAAATAGTCAAATTTTTATCTTTTTTTAAGATTTTTTTTAATATTATTATTATTAGAACCATGATAAAAAAAAAAAAACATTGCAGCAAACTGACCAGGAAGACATAAGTATGAAAAGAGATAATAAGAAAGTACCATGAACTTTTATAGTATAGGAATTTGCTGATAAGATGTTTTGGTTTATAGGGGAAAAAAATATATCCTGTGTAACTCAGAAGCAAAATTTACAGAAAAGCTGGAGTTTGTGTATCATTTTTTAAATGTAGACCAATTAGAAATAAACAAATAAATAAAATGCACATAATGTGAAAATTTTCTCATTTAATCATATCTTTTATTTTTGACATTTAAGCCAAAATTGTCACTTTTGTTTCAATTTTGGGGTTATATTATGCAACCATGATCAGGAACATAAGCAATGTTTTCTCAATAAAGATGGTACAGATAAAAATAAGGAAATTATCCATGTGTTGACATCTTTTATCAACTTGTGGAGAGAATTACCCTCAAATGGAAAAAGAAACTGAAAAATTGTTTACCTATTCAAAATAACTAAAGTAGCAACTATTATATTTTAAGATATGCAAGAAATACCAAAAGTCTACAACATTCAGAAGTTGTAGCAAAAGTATTTTCATTTATTAAATTGAATAACTAATTGAAATTAACCAAATCAATTAAATTGACTGAGTTACACACACATAAATATAAGATAAATTGGCTGATAGAGAAGTCCAGGATTTCTAACATTCCATACACATTTCTTCACAAAATCAAAAGTTTACTTATAAAAAAAATTGAATTCAGCAAAGAATCATCCTATTTTTCTTCAACCAAACTAAACAGCATCCATAAAAGGAAGACAAAGATATTTATTAGGTAGTACAATGACAAATTTATGCGCTTCCAAAATGAGAAGATATTCTTAAATGCTTTAAGGCCAAAATTCCAAATATTAGAATCTTTGACAAATAGGACTAATGCAGAAAGAATCAGTCAAATTAGCAACTGTGTTAACACGAGAAAAAATCTAGCATGTGGAATCATTTTGAATATATTTTTTTAATTAATCTCTTTAATCAGGAAGTTCAGATACTAAATAAAAATTTCTTACTTTCAAGATGACTAACAATTGCAGCAAAAAAGCCAAGATAAATGCATTAACAGACAAAAAAAAAAAAATGAAACAGGAAAAGGTCACAAATCTATTCACAGTAAAGAGAGCAGTGAATTATTAAAAATCTGTTAGATAAAATGTATTATTGAGTCTATATTCTAGATTATATATTTCAAAGAAGTTTAGAATACAAGCCAGACCAGATGAAGATTGTTTGACATAATCATAATAATGGACCTTGAAAATAATTAATTTTAAACATTGAACAACTGAATGGGAAAAAGATTTATTAGAAACACACACACACACATATATATATATAAAATGCTTCACAAATATATTATTAACAACCTTAATAAATTTATACAACTTATAAGCATTAAAACTAAGCATGTAATTTTTTTTCAATCTTCCTGTATAGCTAAAAAAACAAATACAAGATAATATCCACTATATGGTTCTCTATTTACATTTGTTCCACATATTTGCCATTTCTTACAATGGTTTTGATTTCTTTTTTACATTAGAAAGACATTAGATCTACTTTTCAAAGAAATTAAATGACAGATTAAATAAGAGTAAACAGAAAATTCTAAAACAGATTTTGTCTTTACCCGTTTTAGGAAATGAAGCAACTAAAATGTCATCTTCTTTAAATGAGAAATCTCCAATACCATCTAAATTTTTCATAACAAATGAAGGCAATATGTAACCCTTATACTCATAAAGCTTAAAATTTTTTTGATAATACGAATTAGTAACCAAGTTAGAATTGTCAAAAACAGTATTTCTTTTACGTTTTTTCGCCCATACAACAATTAAAAATGTACTTCCGAATAAAATAGTAGATGCAAGTCGCTTTATTAATTTGAACTTCTTAATATTATGTTCGTCAGAGGCGCTCTCATATAAAAACCTGCTGCTAGAAATATTCTTCATAAAAACATTTCCTAACATTAAATTTCTAAAGCGTACAGCTCTCAGAAAAACTGAATTCATATCTGATTAAGTTAATTGTCTAACTGAATCTCTATACAATTATAGCTCATTGAATTATAATAACATGCCATATAATGTGAGCTCTTCCGTCGTTCCTGCTTACTCTCGTGTGAAAGTAAATAAACATTCTGAAATTCGAGTCTCAAATATTCACAGAAAATAAGCGTACTTTGCCAGTGTTAGTATTGTTGATTTGGAGGAACTAAGTGAAAGATAGCGTTCTTAAGGAATTTTTCCGATTTCTAGACATAGTAATGACACGAGCAATAATTTTATGAAGAAATATCAAATGCAATATAAAATTAACTTTTTTTTTTTACTTATGGGATGTTGCACAAGAGATCCTAAATAGATTGGGATGGTTTTCTACGAACGATCTACAAAACGTTATTATATTTACCAAAATTATATAACATTATTTTTTTTATATATACACAATTTAATCGAATAGTAAAGTGATTGGATCTTTTCAACAAACTGTATGCTTTAAGCCTTGCTAAGCAAAATTGATGGACGAAACATTCATTATCTGCGTTGATGATATCAAAATTTTCATTATCAGGATCATGATTTAATTCATAGAATATGGAACAAGAAGTTAAATGATTGTTTCAAGGCTAAAATCTGGATAAGACATTCTCGGACTCGTGCTCAACTTTTTCTTTTTTCATTTCTTGGATATGTTCTCTAGGATTGGGTGATTCTGAAACGACCCATCACTATATTAAGTCTTATGTCGTTTTAAAATCGGCCGTGTAAAGAGTTTACGTTCTCGAAACGTAGGAAATATGGTTGTGTTTGCACTAACATTAATCAGGCAGTAAGTGTCTTTTCAATTATGATGCATTATTATTTAGAATTATATGGATAGTTATTAATTTATTGTACTTATTCTAGAATTCTACTCTCTCCTTCCTAGTTTTTGTAAGTTTGGTGCTTTTTTTAACGAGATATATTTTAATGGTCATCTTAATTCTAAAATTTCATTTTTTTTATTTAATAATAACATCATGAACTCAAAAGGAAAAAAAATGTCGCGTTTCTTTTGTTTGCAATTACGTCTAATACTGAAGCGTGGATTCGTTGCAGACATGATGTCTGCGGCAAGCTCTTATCTCCCATATATATATAATTCATTTCAACTTTTAAGTGTTAAAAATAATTCTTTGAAATTATATATTTGTTATTGTACAGCTTAAAGTAAAGTTGGGTTTCCCAATATGATTATTATTGTTTATTTATATTTTTAATATGAAACTTCTTGCAAGAACAGAATTATATTCCCTAATTTTTACGATTCCGATAGAATTTTCTGCAAGTTAAATTGTGCCTTTTATAAAATTTGCATTATGTCACTTTTTGAAATTGCATAAACAACAGTTCTTGTGATTATCAAACTATATCAACTTAACAATATGATTAGCGATTTTAATCAAATAAATGCCCTTTTTGTGTGTGTTTCAGTCAATTGTGTATTTCTAAGGTATTTGGTTTTATTGATATGTATGGATTAATAAGAAGGTTTTCATTTCAAATGTTGAAGTTAAAAAAAAAAGAATTTCTTTATTGATTAACTTGTTTTGTAAGTTGACATTGACAACTCCTAATATCAAATTTCATAGTGAATTTTGAATAAAGGAATAGTAAATTTCAAACTTATTTATCAAAGATATCAGTCTTATTTATCAAAGATATCAATCTAGCTTTCTTTAAAAGTAGTTAGGATAGCTATTTTCTGCCTAGATTTATATATTTTCATATGTTTTTATTACTAGGCTTTCATACTTGGGATTAATTTAAATAAATTGATCCAATATATTTTGTATAAAATTCTTTTGTTCTGTTCTTTTATTGATTTTAAATTTTAAATAAATCTGTGAATTTAAGTTATAAATTACTATAATCAAATGAGTTCTTCAGTATTGATTATTTTATCCATTATGCTAGTTATGTTAATAATATATTTTCAAATATTTTTAAAAACATTATCCTCAGACTTTCTCCCTGTCAAAGAATTATTTGAACCATATATTTATAGTGATGCAAGTTTTTATAAAATAGAAAATTTTAATTTAAATATCTGAAAAAAAAATTAACTGCATGATGATTTTGCTTTTGTGACATTATATCAATGTTTCATTATTTTTTAATGCATTATAAATAGAATTGGGTATGTAGCATCTGCCTCTCTCAAGTAATCTATATATCAGTATTTGTAATTACATTTCTATGCAGAGAAATATAGCTTTTGATATTTATAGTCATTGAAATTATTTTTTTCCTGTGCGACTCGGATTTTTCTGTTTTGGGGAAGGATTTCTTTTTATAAAGCATCTGAATAATCAAAGGACTTTTTAATACAATTTATTTGTAACATTTATTTCAATATTCATGATGGCTTCCTTCTGTATCTTTCATTTACTAAATAAGCTTTAAAAACCCAAATTAAGTTTAACTAAATTGTATGTCTATTTAAAAAGTTAGAATCTAGATAATTTTAGTAAAGGTTGTAAAAGTTTATTTTGTTTTATTAATGTTTTTAATCTTCTTCCATTTCAACACATGGATATTGTTTCGATTTCAAAAGTTTAGGCTTAAACAAATTACTGAAGCATTTTCTTTCAATTTCTATATTTTACACCTACCTTATTATTGTTATAAGAAGTGATTTATATTTTATACCTACATTTCTTGCATCTTCCTTCTTCAAAAAATGAACATCTTTAAATGCTTATATAAATAAAACTACAAGTACCTAATATATATAATTAACAAATGCAGACTTTCTGGTTACTATCAAATGCCAAAATACTTGAGAGAGAGCTAATGAAGGGACTTTACTTTTTATGGCTTCAAAATTTGATACATCCTTTGTTTTGTAATGCATTAGAAAAAAAAATTGCTAATTAAATATTTTAAAGAGGTGTATATTAGAAACAAATAACCAAACTTAAGAATAAATGTTACAGTAGTTTTATTTTTAAGGGCACAGATAAAAAAAATGTATATATTTGTATAATTTGTAGTGGTCTATACATTTGCATATTTGTTAGTGTAAATCTAGAAAATTAAATATTAGTATTGATTTGATATAATGGTAATTTTATTGTAGAAATTTCTGAAAGAAAATTACATCATATTTTTATGCTGCATTATATAAAAGGAACACTTCCTTGTAACTAGCCTGAATTGTTTAACATCTTCTATGAAATGAACATTTAAACTATCATTTTTATAATTGATATTAATTCAAGAAGCCTTCTTTAAGGGAATTGGTCCTTCTTGCATTACTCCATACATATTAGCAGCTATGTAGTATATATAAATGCTATAGAAAAAAAAATACAGAGGAGAGTTGAGAAGAATGGGACAGCTGTATTTAAATCTCAATAAAATATTAGAATCTATTTCTAGTTTTGCCATTAAATAGAGCAGCTATAACTTCTCGCTTGATTCTAATTGTTACAACAGCATTGTTTGTTTTTAAAAACAGAAAAATTTATTTTTATGCCTCAAAAGTACAAATTTGTACTTTTTTTTCAATGAAATTTTTTCTCATTATTTTTAAAATAAAACTATTATATATTTATAAGAAAGTTAAAAATATAGGTTTATAAACTAACGGTCCAATTAAGCCTAAATGTAGTATATTTTGTGTGGTTTGCATTTTACAAGAATATTCTGCAATTGAGAAGAATGGAACGTCTCATTTCATTTCAATACATTTTTTAAATAGCTAAATATGCTATATCTGATATATAACAAAAAGTTCTTAATGTTGTTTATTAAAATTGTTGAGATGTTAAAAAGCAACAAGTTCGTGATTTAAAAATTTGTAAATGCACAAGTTATAATTCATATACTACTAGCCACCTTTTGGCGACCAGCCGGTTCGCCAGTATTACCGCTCGTTACAATTTTCAATTAAATATTTTAATTAACTGGTCTTTTAATAGATTCTCAAACAAAACATTTTTAATCTTCAAATTTTGATAGTCGTACCAAACTTATACGGTTGTTTAGATCGTTTCGTTCAATTTACTATATATATTTTGCTAATTTATTGTTATTTCCGGTAAAACTTCAACTTTAAATTAAAGTGGAAATGATGAAATTGCAATTGATATAAAGATATTTTTAAATAAAACCAAGCGTTTTATTTTATCATCTTTATTGTTATTTATTTATTATTATTATTACTGAATATGAGTATTGCAAACAGACTCAAAGAATAACTCAACAAAAATTTCTCGGATTCGGCATAAAATTCAGTTCTTAGTTTTGCTTTCAAAAGGATTAAAATGAAATCAATAATAATATTTTGTTCCGGCCTATAAATATATTTCAAAAATTATGAAGTCTAAATTTAATGCAGTAATGTATCGTATTCTGAGAAATATTCTGGACAAACCAAATTTTAAATGAATGCTTCTATTTTCAACGATCAACTAAGACTTATTTATGAAGTTTTGAATGTTAAAAATTTAGAAAACCTCAACATTTTCATAATCTTAGGCCATTTAATCTTGAGAAACCTGCGAACTGTTTGGAGTATTTTCTTTGAAACGATTAATGGAAAATCTAAAATTATCCTTTTTTTATTGAATAGTGATATTCATATTTTCATAAATCGGTCAGTTTAAGTGATTGATTTAGTTGATTGGAAAATAATTCTCTTTATTTAAAATATTAATGTTTCAAGAACATTTTGTTAATTGTGATTTCCATAGCAGAAGCTTTATGTAAAATCAAAAATTCGTTATTTATTAGAGCATTTATTGGATCAAGTTACATAAAATATCATTTTCCATTTAGACCATTTTAGCAGATCTGTGTCTTACTAAAGGTTTATATATTAGCTGTGTGGCCCCGATTTGAATGGACATCCGGTTCATATAAAATAAAACTTGCCTTAAAATAAAACTGGTTTATTGGATTAATAATATAGAGAGCGTAAAAGATCATAAAATAATTTTTCTTGAATTTATTTTTTAGAAAAAATAATATTTCTTATTTGTTTCATTTCCTACAGACACGTGCCGAAAATTATATTTTTGCAGATTTCATTTCCAAAAAGATTTAATTTATTTTTAATTGGAGCTTTAATCAATGTGATGGCAACACTTTGAAAAAACCCAATTTTTTTCCCATGAATGCGAAATGTGCTCATGCAACTTAATTTTAATTTTTATTTTGTACGAAAAAAATTGTTGAAAAATATAGTTAAAATATCTAATTTAAAAATTCATTAAAAATAGAAATTTAATTTTAATTTAAAACGTTGGTATCATTTAAAAGATAAATTTTTGATCTTTAAATTCATGTAAAAAAATATTTTTTGTGCGGTACTATTTTTGGAAGTTATAGCTGAAACACGCCAAAATCTCGCTTAATTTTTAAATAAATAAAATTCTAATTAAAAATTCGAAAAAAATAAATAACCCCCAGGTGCACATTCCTGGCCTCTAAGGTATACACATGCCAAATTTTGTAGCTGTAGGTTGAATGGTCTGACCTGTAGAGCACCAACACACACAGACACATTGAGCTTTATTATAAGTATAGATATAATTTATATATTTTTTAAATAATATAAAGCAATAACATACAACAGAAATATACGACTTCCATTTAACCAAAATAAAAAGCATAAAATATAATTCCACTCTGTTTCAAAAATTTACTTATGAATAACAGTTTTTCTAAACATATTTTGTGTTTTATTTTTTTATAATTCTGTCGTATAAAATATGTGTACAGATTGCAAATCATTCTGTATTATTTTGCATTAAAAAATTCTATCTAAAAGCATGTTTACCATTTGATTTCCATTAAAAAGATTCTACTGCATATATAACAAAGTAATATAATAAATATGAAAAAAGTAAAGTTATGAAAGTTAATTATTATAACTTTTGTTATTCTAAAGGAAAAAGGATTGCCAGTTTTAACTTTTTTATATATAAAAATGCCAAGCTCATGGAAGAAAAAGCATCCAGAAAAGGAATAATATACTTAATAACTACATATTACATTCAGTGGAAATGGTTGTAAAAGAAAAGTAAAAGTTTTCAAGATATGACATTACCAATGAAGATTTCAAAATTAGCTCTTATTTGAATGTCCAAAAACTAATCATTAGATAAAAGGGATATCAAAATATAATTTTAATTTTTTCAAACTTTGTTCCATATTTTCCTTGTGTAGGGAAGGAATGAGACAAAAACATTACAATTTTTAAATAAGCAAATAAAAACTGTTTGTAGTTTTTGTATATTAATTGAAAGAACATACTATTAGATTTTTATAAGCTGCATTCTTGGAAGTCGAAACTAGTGAAGTGAAAAAATTTTTTTACATCTGTCCCATTCCTCCTAACTCTCCCCCTTTCTGATGTTTGCTCCAATTTATTTCTAAAATTCATAATGATATGAATTTGGAATTGATTTGTCGAAAAAAGAAGCGGTTTTCTTCTACAGAATTTTTGTGAATATTGTGTCCGTTTACTGGATTTTGCCATAACATGACAATGCATTAAAATTTTAAAGTTATCTTATCTGGCTTTTTGATTTTGATTGCTTTTTACTTATTAATAGTAAAATTTGGCAACCAGTTATTTTGCTTGTAATGTAGATTTTTTCATTTGAATTGAATATCTTGTGTATAATTTGATATCTATAATTTTTTGTGACAAAATATTTTTAAACTTCAAATTGATACTTTTAACTGTGTTAATTTAAGAACTTATTCATTACATTATATACATTATAGCCCTTAATGGAGGCAAGTCATGTAGTGTAAGTACTCTCATTCTCTAGCATCTCGTTGCATATGGTTGACATTAATTTCTTATTTCTCATGCAGAATATATAGTTGGTTTATTTTATTAAAATGATGACACATTGGAATATTGGTTCACTTGAAACATGCTAATAAAAAGAAGGAAACCATACAATTGTAATAATTCAGTTGCCTTGGGAAAATTGCCTGATGTACTTAGTAGAAGATTTGATTTCTTCAAATTTTTATATAGCAGATAAATAAATAGAACAAAAAGTACATTCAATATGATATACTTTAATTATTGAAAAAGTAAGCAGTCTTTATTCCTTAAATTTCAACAATGAATAAGAAAAAGGCAGTTATTTACTTAAATAATGAAAGCAGCTTAAATTTTATCTCAACAGTAAGAGCATCGTAAAATAGGTATAAAAATGTTTTAAATTTGAAAGGAGAATTAGATAACCTTTATTAAATTTTAAGGTGGTTTGGAAATTATTTTTGAGCAGTAATAATTTTAAAAGTATGTCAAATATTGCTAACTTTTAATTTATTTGGATGCAAGTTAAATTTTTGAAAACATTTCTTCAGAGTATGCTCTTTTAAATTTTTTAGAATATCAAAGTGTCAAATTTAAAAACTGTATAATGAATTATTTGATCTGCAGAACTCCAACAGGCATTTATTAACTTTTATTATAAAAAGAAATCGTATATTTAAGATTTTCCTGCCTTCTGTAATTCCATGTACATTTTGGAACTTTAGAACAGGAATTTCTTAGAATTATAAAGGGCATTTCATTTAATGCCTTTTTTCAAACACTATTTTGAAATTGAAATTGCGTATTTATTAAAAAAAAATTATATATATTTGAAATTTAGAATTTTTCATAAGTTTAATGTTATTTGCTTTTTTACAATTGATTTTTCTCTATACACTATTAAGATTGTAATTGACAGTAAAAAGCAAATTTCAAATCTTTTTTAAGTAGGAGAATCATATTCAACTTTCTTGTTTTTATGAGTTTAAAACCTTTTAACTTTGCTTCCTTTAATTTTATAGTGGGGAAACAGCTCATAATAAAGATAATGTAATTCAAGGTGAGTATATATATTTTTTTTATTGTTGCAATTTTTTTAAAGCTCAATGTTTTTTTATGTGTGCGAGTATGTGTGTGTGTGTTTGGGGGGGGGGCGATTTCTGTATTTTTCATACTTATTGCAGAAATACAATCTTGCTTAATATTACTAAAATTTTTCTTTTTTGCATGACTCAAGCCTTTTAAAAATGTCAAATTAATGAAAATTTATATATTGTTACTCTACACAATGTATAAATATGTTAATCATTTCAGAATGTTCTCTAAAATGCTTCATTGTAATGGCTTTCTTGATTATATTTGCTGATATGTGTGTGAAGAATCTTAAGGTTATGTCTTTAGTTTTTATGACTAAATGTAATATATTCTTCTACTTTATTAATCCATATCTTAATTGTAATTGTTATGAAAATCTCTCTTACCATGGTCAACCCTAAGGTTATAGATTGTTAGTAGACTCTCCTAAAAAACATTCCAGGACAAAACAAAACTGCAGTTACCTAAAAGGGAAAGGATATCCCAACTCTCTTGCTGCTTGTACATTCTCTGGCCATTTTTTGAATCCTGCAATAATATATTTAATATATTGCTAGGAATGGAGTCTCTGTCATGCATTGTCTTAGAAGATTATGTACAAAGTTTGAATAATTTTAGTTTGTTGAATTTTACTGAGAGATAATATCATGTATCTAAAAAATTAATTTGATTTTACAAATATTGTACTGATTAAAAAAAACAACAACTTTGCAGTGCTAAATTTTTAATTCAATAAAAATCAAGTAGTCTCTCATGTCAAAACACACAAAATTTTACTTGCCAAACTCTACTATACTGTGTCAGATATATAATTCAATAAAAATTTCATTATAGAGTAAATCTATAATTAAAACATGTATGTTGCTACAGGATCCATTTAAAAGTCAGTTGTTCATTTTCAGTGGAAGTGATCATTTCTAAAGATATTTTATTTTTAGAAAAAACAGTATTATTAAACTTTAAAATTATTGTATAAGTAAAGTTAAAACAGTGACACAAATGCTTGTATTTCTGACCAGGGGTATAAGGTGCAGCAGGATGTGATAAAAAAAATACTTTTATTTCCATGCAAACACATCTGAAAAAAAATTATATAAAATAATAAATAAGAGTATTTTAAAAGCAGGATTTGAAGGAATTCCAAACTGATAAAAAGAAGAAAAAAAAAACAACATGCAATTAAGTCATTTTAATTCCATAGTTTTGGGATGATGACTGACTTGGGATTATTATTGAATTTATTTCAATATCCAAGGAAATAAGCCTTCACAATTGAAATTTGCGAGTCACAAAGGCATAAGCTTGGATTTGATTATCAAGGGGTTCTTGCTTGCACAGCTGTTGTAAATCCATCAACATTGTCTCATTACCTATTATCAGTAAAAATCTATAAATATTGTATGTAAACAAAACTTTTTTATACAAATTGTAATTTATAAAATTATTATATAATTGAATAAGGAGTAATTTTGAATCTATTCTAGACTAGTTTTGTGATGGGCTGTTCTAGCCGATGTGATGTAATAATGCTATTAAATATGTAATTTAGCCATTTACGATTATCGACCAAAAAAGGGGGATTTTCTGAATTCAAAAATTTGTTTACCATATAGTCCCCAATTTCTAATGTGAATATAAAATTTCATTGAAATTGAAATGGGAAAAAATCTGAATTTTATATATATATTTGGTTTTCAAATTATAGAAACCATTATTATTCCAATTTCTTTTTTTAAAAATTGTAAACTTATCGGTCCAAATATCTACTACAATTATTAAAAGAAAAAAAAACAGCACAGGAAAATTATGAAAAGTGATAAAAAAATATTAAACAGAACTATTATTTTACATAATCATTCATTATTATTTTGAAAATAAAACTATATAGTACAATTAAGCGGCGACCAAACAATCAATGGATAGTTTTTTTTTTTTTTTTATGATGAAAATCGGAGCATTAAATGCAGTCAAAAATATAGTGCTGCCAAAATTTTCTCATAAAGAAAATGGAATCTAGAAAATAAAAAAAAAAGTTGTCAAAAATTCAAAGGCGTTAGAAGTTTGTCAACAGGGGGGAGGGGGTAAGGCAAATTCGATAAAGGGGCAAGTACAATTTCTTTAATTTGGCTTCGAAATAACTCAGAATTATTAATTGTGCATTTAATTAAAGAAACCTAAATATATTGTTCTTTTTGTTCAGATTCTGATCCTTTCTCTTATTGTTAAAAATTTGTAAAGATATTTGTAAAAAGAAATTTCTCAATTTTCTTTACTGACCATCAAAAGATTTTCTATATTTGAGTCTAATTCTTATGAGGCTCTTGAGATTTAATTGCATTGAGAACTAATTTTAGAAAAAATAAAAGTTATATTTCGTTCTAGATTGTAATATACAAGTAGAAACATGGGCTTTAACGATTAATCACTTAAATTTGTTGTAGCATGATCAAGGAAATATTTAATTGGACTTTAACGAGGAATACTGTTTTAACTATTTTGAATTTGGTTCAAATCCAACAAAATTCTTAAATCTTTTGGAACTTTTTAAATATTTATAAAATATTTCAATGACAACAAAAATGAATTAATCGAGTAGGGCTAAAGTAATTTAAAAATGTCTAATATTAGATATTGATAATATATACGAAATAATATTTTATAAAATGAAATATTTAAATCTAAAAATTCATAAAAAGCTTTCCTGATTTGTTAATGTTCTTGTCACTGAGCAATGCTTCTGCAATATAGAATTATATGAAAATAATTAGGGCCGCAGTGGCCTGGTGATAAGGTCTCGGCTTGTAAGCCGTAAGGTTTCAGGTTCGAGACCCGATTTCACCGAAGAACCGTCGTGTAAGCGAGTCTGTTGCACGTTAAATCCGTCATGCCAAACGTCCTCCCGCTGGTGCGGTGTGGCGTGGAGAGGGGGTGCCAGCTCAGGTGTCGTCCTCGTCATCTGACCGCGGTTCAAAATTACGAGGGCCGTCCCAAAATAGACCTAGTGTCGCTTTACAACTGGACGTTAATATAACTTAACTAAACTAAATGAAAATAATTAATGCTTAAGACCCTGCAGACACAAAGAAAAAAGATGAAATGTACGTTTATTCTTATAAACCCCTTCCGATTCAGAAAGGAAAAAAAAAGAATTTCTTTGACAGCGTATCCTGAAAAACATTGGAACTTTCGATGAAATAATTTAACATGGATTCTTCCATTTCTTCACTCCCACGTCCAAGACAGGATTAACCCGATTTTAATGCTTCACACGCGCGTGTCTTTTTGCGTAATCGGAATCAAAGCATTCTTAAAAAGAACGGCTTAACTTTGTATCGATCGCGCCAGAATTGCATGTCATGCTATATGAACAAATGCACGCACTTATCATGGAGGCTATAAAATGAATGTAGGAAAAGAATGTTAAAACAATATGAAATATAAAAAAAAGTTTTAAAAGAAACTTATCAGGCATCCTAAATAATTAATTAAAAAAATATTCGATATTTTTCGCCAAAAATCGATTTTGTTTGGCGTAGTCACTTATCTGAAATTTTTAAGTGAGGATCGCATCAGCAAATAGCAATTCAGATGTGTTTGGAGCCCAAGGCAAATAAGCTCATGTGCACAAAGGTTTAGTATAGTTCTGACACCAACAATATGGAATTATATTTAGACTTAAAAACCAATGCATTTTATTTAAAAAAAAGAAAACAGTTAGATCTTGAATATGAACTCCTATCTTTATTTTTAGGCACGTGTTATCGTTGAGTACTTTTTCCCTCGAAGTTATTGCAAGCTAATATTCCTCTCAAAAAAAAAAAAAAATGCCTCCCCTCCCCTAGTTGCATGCATTGGTTTTTATTAACCCTTTCGCATACAATGACGAGTTGACTTGCGCATCGAATTACTAAATTTCTAATTTTAAATCTGCAATTAAATTAGAGTATTAAATAATTTAAAATGCAAAAATCACTTATAAAGGCATTTGAGATAATACTGAGTTTTATTATTATAGGAATTCAGGTAATAGTTGTCCCAAATAAGATGTGTCATCTAATTAGGAAGTTAAGTAAAATCGTATGTCAAGGGGTTAACGTATTATATAAAAATGTTCTGTCAATAACTATTTAATTATCTTTTTATCAAGACATTTTTATCCAAAGTGTATTAAAAATCTAGAAGCACTTGAAATTATATAGTTTTTGCCGTGAAGACTAATTGAAAGAAGAAAAACAAAAAGGAAAAAGCATGTTCCCCGATTACATAATTGTAACAATGATTGTAGGATCTGAAAATTTTAGGTTGTAATTTATTTAAGAAATTTAGTGCATACTTGGATAAGCTGTTTTAGTGTAACTAAAATAAAATGTATATTTATTTTTGAGGTCAGTTGAGTCAGTAATATTTCAATAGTGATATAATTGTAGTCTAATAAATTAGATTGCAAAAAACAGATATTTTGCTGGTAATTTACAATTATGCAATTTACTTACTCCGGTGATTTATAGTGAATTCACATAATTTGGCTGCCACAAAAGTTTTAGCATTTATAGTATTGTAAAACAGTGTCCAGAGGGGGAAAAAATGCTTTATTAAATTTAGTTTAACCATTAATCAGATTTTAGTTAGATTTCTCATGGTGGAATAAGTGATATGAACTTGCAAATTCATTACCGAGGAAGTAACAGTTGTATGAAAAAAAAAAAAAAAAAAAAAAACACGATTCGAACTATTAAGTAAATTCGAAATCGGGAAAAACATCTTTATTGTCCCTAATCGTGTATAGTAAAAGGGCTTCAAATTCCTTAATTCCACCCACAAATGATCAAAATAGTGGAAAAAAACCTTTTCTTTTTTTCCCCTGCTCATTTCCAACTTGTTGATTATTCTGTTAAATATAATGCAATTTATAAACTGATTGGAGACATTTGAATCAGATGTCTGAAAAATCTTCGATCTTAACGTCGGTTCGACATCCATCGCATTGAGTTCTTAGTCGGCGGACCAATAACTGTCTGCAAAATGTGACATCTTACTGACTTGTTATCCTGGCTTTTTTTGTAAATGTAGTCAAACCGCTGAAACCTGTACTTGAATAATTTGATTGTTTACAATTTATTAACTTTAGATGGTTTTTAAATTAATGTCCTACTCTCCACAACCGTCCTGAAGTAACGAAGACTTGCCGACGAAACTCTCAATCTTTCGTCGACGTTATGGAGGTGAGCAATAGCCCTCCTCCTCTGCTAATGCCGCCTGTGGTTAAAGTGAGCAATAAAAATTCCATGTTCAGTAATAAAATGAATGAAATGTGTATTGTTTGTACTTCCTTATTAGGAATTGACTCTTGTATTCTTTTGCCCAGTTTTGGAGCCACAAGAAAGTTCCCTTATTCTTAAAAAAAAAATTATCATATATATAAGTATTCTTGAACTCAGTATACAAGCTTAGATGGAAAGTAGAAAAAATATAAAGTTATCAGAATCGAGTTGAAATGATTCGTTCGGAAAAGGTTGCACTGTGTGCGACTTCCCAAGAGCATCATATGCTGTGTCTTCATTCTGTAGTCTGCTGAGTACTATCGATATGAATTGTTTTTACAAATACTGAACTGGCTGATATTCATTTCTTGTATCATTAAATAGAAATGAACATACTGTTCTAAAGTTGTATCAAGAAAGTTTTCTGGAAAGGCAAATGCCAAATCAACAATATCAACTGTTTTCTGGTAGACTTTAAATCCTATCTTAATGTGGTGGTTTCACAACACTAAGGCTCCATCTTGGTATGCAATTTCTAAGTGGTATTTTGAGGCTGCGGTTGGTAACATCATATGCCCCCCCCCCTCAGATAATTTAATTTAACCTCTCACAGTATTTTATCTGCTATGCCTAGAAGGATATTGTTTATCAAATGTCAGAAGATTCTAGCATGTTCCTGGTAAAACGAATTACCATCGCTGCTGCAAAATGCCTAATAACTTTAAGAATATTCAACAATCCATACATTGTAAATGTCATACATACACAATTCCAATAGGTAAAATTATAAATACTTATGAGCCTTGTGATTAGGGTTTTTAGCAATTTTCTGTTCACCTCCAAGTTTATAATCCTGTGTGTACGTGCAGGCATCCATGCAAGCATTGCACACACAAGAAAGTACCCTAAGACTTCTAAAGAAAGTTTTTTTTTTTTTTTTTTCTTTTTCTTTGTATTTAAGACTTTTATTTGGGATCATTTAAAGCTTGAAAGACTATCGGTGAAAACTTTAATTTGTAACTACTTACAAGAATGCATTATTAAAATCCATATATTAAAATTTCCTACGTATTTTAATGCTATTTACTTTTTGTATTTCAGGTCAAATGGATGTTCCCTTGTCGCAAACTGGAATTCGCCAGGCTGAGTTGTTGGGATTTCATTTACAATATCAACAGTATAGTCATGTTTATGCTAGTGATCTCACTAGGGCTATGCAGGTAGATTATTTCTTTTATATATATTCCTTTAAAATTTGATAATTAAATGCAAGAAAAAAACTTGCTTATATATTGGATTAATATATCACAAAGAGAATACATTACTGCTTATATATATGTAGTATATAGTCTTTTTTAAAACAAACCTTGAAAATATGGGACAAATCTACATTGCAGTCTTCATCTCAATCTTTTTGTTTGGTTGTGAAATAATCTACAATTTCTATAGAGAAATCTTAGATTGTTTTAAAAGTAAATATAGAAATATCTGATATTTTCTGAATAGCAATGAGATAAAAAATTAATCAATAACATGCAACATATTTTCCTTCAAGAAATTTATGCTGTCAAAGAGCATACAGTTTATCTTTTGATTATTCTGGTGAGCCAAAATACACATTTAACTTGAACAAAGGAAACTGGACTATAATGATTGAATTGTTATCAGATTTTAACACATAAGGATTTCTTTTTTTTAAAATCATTCTGATTGATGGAATGCATTAAGAAAAATAAGTATAAATGTGCGTGGGAGAGGGGGTATGAACTTAACTCTTATACATTATTGTATTTAATTACAAACAAAGCTAAAACGTCTGAATTTCAAATCTTGTCAAGTTAACAAGTATTACTATGTTTTCATGATATTAATATTATCAAAATATAACTATGAAAAATTTTGAAAATCTGAATATCGATATCAACATGCAATTTCTCAAATATTGTTATTTTTATTATTGTTTAATCATGTTAGCTAGTATTACTAATTAATATTCTTTAGTTCGAATTTCTGTATTTAAAAAAAAAAAGAGCAAAACAAAGAATCAGTCCTGCAGTCTCAACCATTGAACCAAAAGCTTGTGATCCCTAAATATTTTGCCAATGGTTGTTTTCTTCTAAAAGTTTCAAAGCATTTTGTGCAAAAAAAGAATGTTTCACCAACTAGCCTGATTTTACTTCCCACTCCCTTAGAAAAATCGTACATACGTCAAAGTACTCAGAACGCTGGTAGGTATGAAATATATAGCTATACATATAGCTGTATATCCCTATAGCTTTTACATAAAGAAAGAGGAAAATTCTTTCCACTCTTTTTCATGTGATAAAATGATATTATTAGTTTTCCTCAACTTCCTTCAGAGTTACTGTTTTTCTCATGAACAGTCAAAATTAGCAATCACAAGTAGGATGATTGAATAAGGTTGAGCATAGACATATTATTTAAAGGAGGAGGCAATACTGTTGTAATTGTTAACTGGTGCAGCATCTGTATTATGTATTTTTTAACTTTATTCATTGCATATTTCATATATAAATTTTGCAAGTGTTAAGATACATTATTTACATAATATACTTATTTTCTACAAAGAAAGGCATTCATTTTATGTATTTTATTGGAACTGTTCCTTTATTTGTATGTGTTGTTTTTGTATTATTAAAACATTTATGCATGAAAACATACATTTATTTTTTATCATTATAGACTGCTGAAAGTATAATTAGACAGAATAAATCCTACAAAGCATCTCTGCTGCACGATCGCCGCTTAAGAGAAAGGGTAATTTTTGTGATAAAAATTACTTTTTGGTTTGATTTATTGATTTTTCTTTCTTTTTTTTTCTTTTTTTTACATTTGTTTTATTTTAAATTTATTTCTCAGGATCAAAAAAAATGACAATTTGCTTTTAATTCTATCTTATCACACATGGCATTTAAAAAATATTTTTAGTAAGCACGTAATAAAAAGTACATAATATCTTCAGCATAACAAATTTTGTAAGATTATCAAACTTAAATTATTTATCTTTTTAAATCATTCCATTATTTGAGATAATCAATTATTAGGTACCAGAAACTTTCAGAAATTTTTTTTAAAAAAAGTTAAAAGGTGAATGTAAACGTAAAAGTGGTTATAATTTACCTTATCAATCTGAACAAGGTAATCTGTTGCCTATAAACATACTTTTTATGATTTTTTTAAATTATTTCACTGCCATTGATTAAATAAAATTATTTTTTCAGAGATTTAGATCTCCCAAATCATGTTTGATAATTTTTAACCTCAAAGTTAGAAAAGGGACCCTCCCAAGTCCTTGCATAAATAGTGTTGCACTTCTTATATAAATAGAAATTACATTTTGTTTATCCAAGCGGCTTCGTTATGTTATTTCATTTTTCTAAGGCAAAATTTTTTGTTTTCAATGTTCAGTAATTAGTTGCCGATTCATGAGCATCAATAGGATGCCATTTTGATGCATTGCTGTTATATTTTACTTTTAAAGCAATATGCTGCATATTTTTTTTATGTGCTGTATGAGACAATTGAATCTTGTTTTAATTTAATTCATTATTTTAAAATGTTCAGAATATTGATTCCTCTTTACTGAGTATTCATACTTTTAATACCTCGACTGGATGCCGGAGTGTAGTTTGGGTATTGGATTTTTAGGCTTATGCAGTTCTATGCTTCCATTCTTCTAAATTTCTCATAGACATTATCACTGAATGTAAAAGTGACGAATAATGTAAAATCATCTCAAATATTATATAGAGGTTTAATTAAACAGTGCAAGAACGTATTTTCGTGATGGAAGTTTGCAACTAATTTAAATGATCTCCATCACAATTATGGAGTTCAGTAGTATCAACCATATATTGAATATTTTGTTGCTTATAGTAAGGTAGAAAGTTTTTTGCTTAATTTTGGAATATTATTTTCTTTTGAGTTTATAAAAATTCTATTGAATTAAATGTATACTCTTATTTTGTAGAAATTTGGTGCTGTTGAAGGTAAAAGTTTTAAATATCTGAAAGAAGCTGCTGAAAAATCAAATCAAAAATCTGGCCAGTACACTCCTCCAGGTGGAGAAACTATACAACAAGTAATTATTTGTCCATTGCTTTATTTTTAGCATTATTATCTATTTATTATAAAGCATTTTATTTTATTTTTTAATTATTTATTTTTAGGTACACGAGAGAGCTGTTTCATTTTTTCGAGATATTTGTGAAATGGTCAAAGAGCGAAGTAAAGAGCTGCCAAATGACTCTAATGTTAATCGAATCAGTTTAAATGGATCTATACAGGTTGAAAATGGAAAACCTAGTGGTCAGAAGCGGAAATGGGAAAATGGAGAATCTGATAGTTTGCAAAATGTTGAATGTCAGAGCCATTGCAATAATAAAATTTGCATAACTGAATCCACAAAAAATGACGACTCAATTTCGGAAGTTATTAAGAAAGGTGCATGCAGTATTTGCGAGGATAGTTTAGACTCTGAAAATGGAACTTCAGGTACTTCAAGTAAGATTAGAACATCAGATAATTTGAATGAAAATGGGACATTAAGTAACCCAGTTGAGAATGGACCTTCCAGCTCTCTAATTGAAAATGGAAAATATTTTATTACTACCAAAACTGATCAAAATGCAAGGCAAAATGGTTGCGGAAGTAGTTGTAGTAAATTTGAGAAAGTTAATGAAAAGGGACAGTTTTCTGTGATGTTTACTGATGATGATATCCGTTCACAGATCATGTCAAATTGCAGTGATTTACCCAATATAGAATGCCCAAATGTATCTCTATCCCCATTAGTTGATCAAAATTTTATCACATCTCCTGTATTTTGTAATCCTTTACACGAGAGTGTTCGAGGGGGTTTGCAACAGGAACGCCGACTCTCTGTTTGTAGTTCATGTGATGATGCTGACAGTGGTCCTACACTTATGGCCAATATTCTTGTTGTTAGCCATGGAGGCTGGTTGCGCGAGCTATTTCGCCATTTTGTAGAAGATTTGGAATGTTCTGTGCCTGGTGGTAGGAAACAAGCTCTTCGTATTAGCCCAAATGCAGGACTGTCTAAGTTTACTGTCTCCCTTGAAGAGCATGATGGCCATCCAAAAATCATATGCCTTCAAATTCATGACAAACAGCATTTAATTTCTACATCCTATGCAGATAAAACATTAAACCCTGACGAAACTGCCCTTTAAATGCCTTTCATATGTAAATTATTTTGTATTTTTAATAAAATTTATTATTTGTGCTTTGACATACTTGGGTTTGTTGTAGACTATATATACAAAATATCTATCTTGTTATGATAAGATGTTCGTAATCATTCATGCTTTTTTGAGTGTTCGTTTTTTAGTTGTAAATATATTGGGTAGACTTAGTTCAGCAGAAATATTGAAATTTGCAATACTTTATTTACTGGTCTATAAGGGAATTGTGTTGAATCAACGCTAGAACTACTGATGATTGGGAAACCTTTTTTAAAACGCATAGAAAAACCAGTAGATGTGACTGACGTGGTAGTTCTAGAGTTGCAAGTTCTTTTGAAGTAATGCTTTTATGCATGCAGTTTACTTACTCGGCTTGTCCAATCCTGTCATAGAATTGTTTGAACTCCATTTTGCTTTAATCATATGATATAAAATTTTACTTGAGTTGACTGCTTGATTACCTATTATATGCAATTGGTTTTCATTTCAATTTTCATCTAGTATTTGTTTGATTATTACCATTTAAGATGTTTTACTTGTTTTGTGTTTTATATGAAACTATAATTTTCTCTTCGTTTATTATAAAATTCGTGTTTTATTATTTCTAAATAATTGCATTAAATTTTAAATTCAGTATTACATATGTGTTGGAAAAGAAGGAAAATTTTTTTATGAGAAATCTACTTTGATTAAAAGGGAAGTCGGGAATTTTATTTTTCCACATACAATTAATAAAAATTATTCAAAATTCTCGTGTGTTTTGCACTTTTTAAAGGTTGAATATTTCAGGTTATGTTTATTTTCTTCTGGAGGTGAGAAGGAAGGAAAAAACCGTATTTTGATTTTACTTCAGTGTGCGAGTATTCCGTATGTGGATTGCTTCACATATGTATATTGACATATGAATGGCAATCATTATGATTTGTAAGAGAAAAAATCCTGATTACTTTATTTATGTTCTATATTATAAAAAGAAATCCATTTTGAATTTTTCAGTATTTTTATTGAAAAACATTCTTTTATCCTTAAAATGATCAGTAACATACAAATTCTATAAAATACATTCTCATTCCACAGATTTTTTTTTTCTCATTTTAATTTTGATATCTCATTAATCATAGGTGTCCATCAATTTTAGCATTGGATAAGTGACTAAAATTTCTGAAGTGTAACCTTTAGTTACTAAACATGTTAAAAGATTGAAAATACGATTTAATTGAAACTTAAGTGTATGTTGTGTATTAAATTTAAAGTTGTGTATAGATAAAAATAACTTGATTGGGGTTTATTTCCTTGATATAATATTTGTTTAGAAGTGAAAATGTAAGAAATTACAGGTTAATTTAAAATTAACAATTTGTGAATTTTCGAACTTATTAATTAAAAATGATCATATTTTAAATTTCGTGTTACATAGCAGCATTTTTTAAATATACTAATATGTACTATTTTAAATCGTTACATTTGTTTTATATTCTTTATCTATTAATGCTAAATCTATTAACGGAAATTAACATTAATGTTGTTTCGAATATTATGGTTGTCTTGTTATTTAGTTAGAATAACTGTTTGTGACATCTTGTCCTTGAATTTATATTTTTTAAGATATCCATTTAGACTAAAAATTGTGTTTTTATGCCTTCATATTCTTATTATACCATTGTTTGTTGCAAAAGCATATTATGATTTTGTTTTTATCTGGTAGCAATTTTTTTTCCCCTTCCTTTGAGCATTTGTTTGCAAGTCAGATTCATTGCTTTGCTTATTTAAGTCTAAATGTATATCAACTCTTTTGAGGTGTCATAATGTAATTTAATAACATAGTGTCAGTGCTTAAACTATTGGCATTTATTTGCAGATAATTTTTGTCTGTTCTTCTAGTGCTAGTAATTTCTTTCATTCTATAATTTTTTGATTTTTTTTCAGTATTATTTCTTTTATTACTGCATCTATTTTTAGTTTGAAATTTTGATTAAAAGAATTTAATTACTACACATGATACTTAAAAATTGTGCTAGTAGCTGTTTGAAAACTGTTTTAAATATTGTTACTATATTTACAAATTTAATCATGTTGTAAATTATACTTGTGAGCCACTATAATGTGAAATGTCCATTATTTTGTGGATTTATAAGAGAAGTTTGTACATTTGCATTAATAGGCAACCAATGTCATGCACTGAAAACATAGAACCATAATTTGTTATGTAAAAGATATATATTAAGTTGCTCATTTTGTTAACTGTAGTTTTGTTTAACAGAAATAAGATGTGAACTTCAGTGGTAGCTTGTGAGAAGCTGCTAATACTATTCAACTTTTCTTGTAAGTCAGTCTTCTTCAGTCTTTCTTTGACTGTAATTACTATGAATTGAAACTATCATATTTTAATAAATTTCTAGAAAATGAGCAATAATGATTGTTGATAGTAGTAGAATAAACATTTTATAGTATTCTCCCACCCTCTGTGAATCAAAAGGCGTATTCCTAACTTTTTAACTGTCACATGAGTTCAGTAGTATTAAAGAAATACTTGTTTGTGTGTTAATTTTAAGATGTGAGCTATGGGTTAAGGAAATTTTAATCAGCTAACTGTATATAAAGCCTTATTATTAAATAATGCAATCACATTTTCTGCTGATTACCAAGCATAAAATTGCATTTTCCTTTGTATATTCTTTCCTTATTGCTTTATTATTCTTTGTCTTCTGAATTTTAGATATTCAATGCATCATAAAGTGCTCAAAGTATATTTTTATTATCATTTGTAAATTAAATTGATAATTTTGACATCGCTTTCTAAAAGAAATATCTGTAAAGCCTCCACTGGAGTTCTTAAAGATTTTTTATTAAAACAATTCTTAGAAAATTTTGTGTTTCTTATTTTAAATATCATTTGCAAGTTTCCATTTATTTTTCCAGCTTGATTTTATGCTTGTATAATTTTTCCACCTCATGCCAGATTTTTTTTTTTTTTTTAGTTCTATTTTCAGACATTTTCTGTTGTTAATTGGAGAATTTAACCTTTCAGCTAGAAGTGCCATGTTTTGAATGTTAATCTTTCTTTTAGGGATCAAGTGATACAATTTCATTTCTGTTTTTAAAGTGTTTTTTAATTTCTAGATACAAGCTTGACTATGTAAACAAATTTTATGCTTGAATCGCAAATACTTGAAAAATAATTTTGTTGTTTAAAAGAAATTATAGCCAGATTATTATTACAAAGTAAAAAGGGGTGTTTTTTTATTGTATGTTTATATTATATTTAAGAAACAATTATTTTTAAATTTGCATGGCATTTTCCCCGTATTTTAATCGCTTGAATATTGTATAATTTTTGGTGAAAACTGCAATCGTGTATGAATCCATGTTCTCGCTTTAAATTTATAAAAAAAAGCATTTGAACCTTAGTATAGTTGTTTATGCATTTTAGAATTTTTTGCAACCTTTAAAACTACAATTGTTCTCTATTAAGTAAGCATAAAAATGCTGAAAGTAATGTGTATAAACTTGTAAATTTTATTAAGGTATCTTGAATGTTAAATTTATTAAGAATTGACTTTTTTACTATTGAAGAGATTTTGGGACATAGGGAAGTTTTCATTTGCATGACAAATATGTATAAAGTATGCTCCATATAGTTATTTTAATGCATGTTCTGTTTCTTACTACAGCTAATCGTTTTTTAATATTTGATGTATTCAGCAATGTTAACATTTCAATTCTATAACTTTCATTTCCACGTGAAGATTAATGGAAGGCAATTTTTTCCATATTTCTAATGAAGAAGGAAAAAATATTCTTGGGTAATTTTAAGTCATGCTAGTTATTTGCAACTAGCTAAATAACTATGTGGAAAGAGTACTTGCTTCAGAGAAAGAAAATAAACGATGAAACTTAATTTAGAAAACTGCTATTGTATGTTTCAAAAAATTAACAGCTTCACTTACAACTAGAACATTTAGTTCTTGCTGACTAAACTGAACAGGAAAATCTCATATTTGTGATAGCTCTACAAGCAATTCTCTCAATGAATATATTTCTTGAAAACTTAAATTGCACAAGATGCTGCTGTTTTACTCAACATGAAATGTAAATATATCTACAGATAATTTAAGAAATGTTATAACTTTTTTGGAAATGCTAATGCATTAAAAAAACTCTTTCTGCCAAGATTCGTTTTTGATTCTTCAATTTTGTATCTTAAGTCTACATTTTCATTCAAGCCTTGTGAAGCTCAATTTTCTAAAGAATACATGAAAAAGTACCAAGTGTTGAAATCATTTTTCCACAAAATGTTGATAGAAAATATTAACGTAAATATTATATATCCAATAGTTTACAATATCATATAACATAACAATTGGATCGCTTAATAAAAGTTTACTCTATTGTATGTTAAATCGGATTCGTGGGATGATTAATTATTTTGCACCGGTGCGCCCAGGTTAAAAGAACTTTTTTACTCCTTCAATTTATTTGATACATTGCATGATTTTAATAAAGATAGCATTTCTTTTATGACAAATCTCTACATTGACTTTTGTTGTTGTTGTTGTTAGTACTAATTCTATGACGTCATAAGAGTGTATGCATCTTGCAAACCTGTTCTTTCATTTTCTGCTTGTGGTGAAGTCAATTTTTTTTAATGCTAACTTGCAAGGGCTTGAGGTTGCATTCACTATTTAATAAAAATATATATATATATATGCCGTCAGCTTTATTTATGGCTGATTACTAATTCAAAAATAAAAATAGCTGGAAGCAGTATTTAATAGAGAACATTAGTTGAAAGTGGTTCTATCAAATATTTATCGAGAACAGTTAAAAGAACTTTTGAGAATTCATCTTAAGCATGAAATTCTGCAGTATTGTTCTTTTTCTGTTCCAAAATGTTATCAGTATAGTTTACTCTTTACAGAAATGTATTAATATTGTTTTTTGAATTGCATAGTAATATTAATCAAAACGAGCTTTAAATTTGTTATTTCAAGTAGTTATAACAGATGAACTTTTTTTTTTTTCTTTTTTTAAAAAGGTTTAAAATTATTATTTTAATTTGATTATTTTTCAAGTGGTTTTATTAGGTAAGAGCTTTTTTTATCTTTCAAAAATAAATAAAACCCAACCCAGTTGTTGCATTATACTAATTTTTCTTCTTTCCATTTGCTTTAATTTTTAAAACTGGAAATGGTCTTTAAATCAAGCTATGTATTTCTTAGCACAATGCTATAAATTTAGGATGCAGATTGGAGAAAATGTTACATTCTATAAATATGCAGAAATCTATAAATAACAGATTTTTTTCATACTTTTCTCCCCCTCGCTTTCTGTCCAGTTGAAGCACTTCATTTTAAAAAATATTCCCCAACCTTTAATATTCTTTTCCTTTAAATAAAATTTTTAAAATTAATTTTGCAACCAAATTTCATTTTGAAAAGATTTATATTATAATATTATCACCACCATCAGATTAAATTACAGACAAAAGTGGCTGTTTTGTTTATGGTTTTCTGACTTATTTATTAATTTTCAATATTAATCATCCGCTTATTTCAGATTATTATTCACTTATTCTGCATGTTTATATACTCCACAAATTATATGTCGGTATATTGTTACTAATTTGTTATGGGATATATTTCCATGATGTACATTGACACTGTTAATGTAAAGTTAATTATTGCAGTGTAAAATTTCAAATATATTTGTCATTTTGCACTAAAGATATGGTACATATGAAAAATGCAACTTTGAATGCTTTAAAACTTTCCTGCTTAATAAAACTGAGCATCAGTAAACTTATTATTTATGAAAACAACTTTATATTTGCCTACCTTTTTATTCTGTATGTGATCTATCACTCTTATCCTAGAAATATTATTATGGCAGCATTTCCCGGAAATTTTCAGCATCTGCTGTGTAGCATAATAAGGAGACCTTACTTGCCAACTCTTATTCTGTTTATATGTGTTTTAAAAATCTACTGGGCTGTCTAAGAATTATTGAGTTCCACTATATTCATAATCAATGTCTATTAAATAGCCCATCATTGAAAGAGATAGTGGAGAACAAAATGTACTTTTTTCTTTTTTTTTTTTCCTGCATGTAATTGTGAATTTATTTAGGTACATTTCAGTTACATTAGCATCTGATAACTAAACTCTCTATGTTGCATATAATCGAACAGTTATTTTCAAATTAAATAGACAGAAATGTATTTTGGTACAACATCATTTGTATAGTACAATATACACAATGTATTTTCATTTCAAACTCATTTCTTTCTCATATTGACATAAAAGATGAATAGATTTGATGTCATAATTCTGGAACTGTATGCAAACATTTCTTTATAAATATGTTGCTTTTCCTTGAAGGTTACTATCAACTTTTTGTTTCTGGATATGTACGAATAGCTGTCGCACATTTTTTGTCTTTTGTTTTGTTTTGTTTGTTTGTTTAAGGCTAGATTGATTTGAATGATATCTTATAATTCTTTACAGTCATTTCAGTATCTTAGAAAAACAGCTTAATAAAATATTTCTTACTTTATTTTTCTGGCGATATTACATTAGGAACAGGCATCCAGTAGAGGAGTGATTCATTTCCATAAATATCACTGTCAAATTATAATTTTGATGAAAGCAATTTGGGAATATATAAACTATTTCTTTATACAATGCTTTTGTATTCATCATCATGCTTATAAGTTCTTGAGAATAAATCCGTTTGGATTTTCCCATCGTGTTGACTCTTCATAGAATGCTTACTAACTTGATATGGGAAAAACACTCGTGGCTTTTGACTTGCTTGATGCAATTTTCTTTGTGAATTCATATGTAATGGCCCTTCATATACTTAGATTTATCTTAGTATGCTCGTGAATTATTGGTTTTGTCGATGATCCTCGATTAAGAACTTTAAATGACTATTGAAATGAAGGATTTGAAAGAACATCTGTAGAACTTCGGCAGTCTTTTACAAGGAATTCATCTAATTAAAAGCAGAACCAGTGTAAGTTTACTCAAAGGAAGTTTAGCATATAAACTGTCATATTTGTTAACTTGAATTTATATCATTACTTTGGCCTCCATCTGTGTTTTCATGCTTGTTACTAATTTGAATTGTAATTATTACTATTTGTCAGGAGGCGGGTGGCAAAGAAAATGCATGTGTATGTGTCTATTATTTTGATTTAAAAAATAGAAGCGATTGATTTTGAATTCTCCTACCTCGAAAGTTTTAAAGAAAAATTGGTGAATATTATGGTATCACTTTGAAATAACTTTATAAAAGTTAACATCCTTTTTTATCTAAGCGAAATGTTCGGCTGTTTAATTCCTCCTCATAATTTATTTCAAAATTGCAATCTACAGTTGTAAACAAATAACTGCCATCATATTGTCTAAATTTTTGTATAGATTATTTTTATCTATCTTGTGTAGTGTGTTAAGTGTTAATAAGAAAGCTCTCACGATTTTTAAAATTTCATTCTTTTTTCTATAGTGAAATAAAATGTAACTTGCATTTGTATTTTTGTCTTTAAGTATTAAGCACAATTGAATAGAATGAATGACTGTATTATCTGACTTGCATTACTAAAATGAATTTTGTAATACAAATAAGATGCACAGAACTAAGAAAGTAAACTGTATGTTTTCAGAAAACAAGCTTATATTTTCCATTTTATTACTTTTTGAGTAGAATATGTAATTAAAAAAAATAGTTTAAAAATGTATGTTTTGTGCCTTAGCTAATGCTTGTTACCTTCATGTATGTAAGGTAGTCTATTTGTACATTTTTATTTCGTTGGATTTTTACAGGAAGGGGGGGGGGATGTTGTACCTCACTTGAAACAGTATATCACTAATTAATTTGTGAACAAATTATGTATAAAATAGTTTTTTAGCTTGAAATAAAGTGTATTATTATATTTTTAGTATTGTTCTTCAGAAGGCTGATTAGCATTTCTTTGCATGTGTATCTCCCGCTTTCCATATTATAAATTAATCCCCTCCACAACCTTGTTTACCTATTATGAAATTTTGCCTAAAGCTATCTGGTGTATCTATTATAAACTTTGACCTAATTCAATCTGAAATCGATTGAAATGAAAACATTATCACTTTTATAGTGGTAAGCGTATTAATATTTATAAGATTCATGTATCAAATAAAAAATTCTCATTTTCCATCCTAGCATGCTTTCATTCGCTGGAGTTTGCGAAACGTTCTGATATGGATCATTATACGAAATTTCAATTTCTGAAAAATGTAAGCATTTTTAGCTAATTATTTTTAGATCTAAAAGATTTATCACAGTAAAAATTTTCCTCTCTGAATGCCAATTGCCCTTCCGCTTTCTGTGTTTTGTTGCTTTATTTATACATTTACGTGTTTTGAGTGTGCTAATAGACTTTGCTGGATCGCACAATCATAATATTTTGATACAGTTGTTAATTTCCATTTTTTTTTTTTTTTACCCTTGTGTTGACAAAAGAAATATTTTATTATCTAGGTGTATGATTTTCTTAATATAATGTTAATTTCAGTGCTCTGTATGTAATGTGTTCCAGTTTGTAACAGTTGTAATGTGTTTCACATTTTTTTCTGGTAATGATGCGACAAGTTACTCTCGATTCACATAATTCCAAACTATGATAAACTGGTAGTTTGATGTACACGATTCAGTTGTAAGCAAATAACGAGAACGCAGGACAGTTTTCTTTAGACAGTTTGCCTTTTTCTCGTTTTCTGTAATTAATATCACTACAAAACATTCTGTCGCATCCAAAATGGAAAGCATTTGGTCCTGTTTTCAGTCATCATTCTATTAAAAATTTTGCGGACGTTTTCAGTTTATAATCTCGTTCTCTGTGATATAAGAATATTCTATGCATAACACGGATTAAAAATATCTGAAAGAATTAATATTTGCCTCTTGTGTGGCATATTCGGTATCGTTTAATCTTTTGGTAAAAACTGCTACTACATATTTAGACAATTGTAATATTTTTATTTTACTTGCACATATAGCTAAAGTAGGTATCTTGAGAAAGCATCATATATATTAACTTGTATATTTCGACTTGTCCGTCATTACGTTTCCGCATTGCTCATAAATTTTACACACGTAATATTTCAAATATAACCATTTTTAAATCAATTTTCATCAATAGTGCTTCCATTTTATAACTATTTTATTTATATATTAATTTTTATTGCTAGCTATATTAAGATGCTGTGAATATATGAAATTTATAGCAGAAATTCGCCTACACAGTCTTTGCTAGCTATATGAAGAGCATTACGTAAAAAAAAATGCAATCGACTTTTTCTTATCAAAATTTTTCTATAATAATATGGAACAACTGCAACCCTGAATGAGTCATAAAGCTCAAAAGGAAAATTAATAAAATCTTAAATATCGAAATATAGAAATGTATGGATAATAAGAATTAGAAATGTTCAATTTAATTTTAAATATTATTCCAACGCAGTCTATGCATCTTTTTGATGTTTTTAAAAAATATATCCATCTTTAAGACCCACAGACTGAAAAAAAAAAAAAAAACTATTTTACCCTTCTTTTTTTTATAATAAAAAAAGTTATAGCGATATTTATTCACGCCCGAAAAAAAAGTGTTTGGAGAAACAATTCCACACTTTTAATCTAAAGACATAAGAAATTTGAATAATTCTAAAATTCTTTCTGATTATTTCATAATAAAATGAGGTTGTGGAGCCCAGTTGAATCATTCATGCAAGCAACAAGTCAAAAGATGGTTGAATTTTTCCAGAGATAAGAGGAAAAGAAAATAACCATAAGGATTGAACTATGAAGATGGAAGAGAATGATGATTAAAAACCCTAACATCGAAGCAATTGCAGCTATCGAAAACGTTAGGCATAGAAGTTGTTCTTTAGGATGAAGTGATAATTCATCTGATTTCTCGATTTATAGTCATAAAAGGAATACGAGAAAAGTGTTATTTCAACCCATCCGTTTTGAGACAGATGCATTCGAATCATAACAAAAAGTACTACACTTAAAGTAAAATCTACCTGTAGTACCTTTTTCATATACTTAACATATCGCCAGGTCTTAAGAAATCTCAGAAGGAGTGGAACATGAACATGGTTTTATGAAATAGAAGTGTATAATTTTAAAATTTCTATTTCTGACAAATAGGATGATCTAATGAAATTAGAAAAATTTAATTGATATAAGAATTTTGAATTGGAAACAATTTTTCAGTTTCTGAAATAATCGGTGTGTACTGAACGCGATATAAGTAAGAAAGTTTTATGCAAAATCCATACAAATGCCACGAAAGAAAACAGTTATAATTGATTATAAACTAACTGTAAAAAATATAAAAATTGTAATAAACACTTATAATTTGTCGATATCTTATTTGCACTAAACGAACTGTGCGGAAATTATTCAGCAATCGAGTGCCGTAATCGTCATAAGCAATAGCAAATCAGAAATCACATGATTAGCATTGCTATATAATTTGACTTAGAATTTGGGGTAATTGGCGTTTTAAGAATTCAAAATTAAGATTTTGAAATTAGATTAAAGCAACGAAATTAGAACACTGCTTTTTATTAAATAAAGCTGCGACTGTAGCATTAAACTTCAGTTATATGAAAATATTTCGATTTTTTGTAAAATTTATACAATTTTACTCCCTTCTCGAACTCAATAAGCTCATATGAATGTTGAGAAATTGTTTCATGAATATTTGCTCTCAAACATGCAGTAATAAGAAGACATATTAAATAAAAATACACTTATTAAGAAAAATTTTCATAGGAAATCTTTTTTAGACAGAGCTATATTTATATCCCGACGAACAATTCATTTTCTGCCAAGTATTGTTAAGTGGAACAAATTGTGCTTTTTTAACGAAACCAAACATAATATCTGACAAAGCTTATTCCTTCGCCGTGATGTGATTCTAATTTCGAGCCCTTTGGATAATGCCGCTTTTCAATTGCGAATACAAAATAATATATATATATATACCTTATGAACTTCTCCGCAATATTAATTAGCAGCGATATGAAATTCGTTCGTGATTAGCATTAACTACTTGTTAACGTCATTCTGCATTTCATTTGTAAATCAACTGTGCTGTTTAACACTCAAAAGTAATTATTTCTAAAGATATTTTTATAAACGGACTATAACAAATTCTTAAATAAAAATGACTTTTTAAGTTATCTTAAAAGAACGATAGAAGTGTTTGTATTCTCAGCTGAGCAATGAAGCACCAAAATGAAAAAGGAAGGTTGATCGGATCATAGGAATGAAAACTTGAAGATAATCGACGAAAGACTGAAAATATTCAACGTAATGAAGTCTTGAAACAAATTGGTTGTAATAAGATTAATATAATTCATTTAATGAATAAAGAATGGATTTGGTGTGTGTGTTTAATCGGGTGCGTTTACTTGTCTTCATCGATGTCCTTATTAAGCACAGAGAAGTGGGCTGCCAACATAATTGCTTATATTCCGTGGTAAATGTTTTTTTTTTTTTTTTTTCTTTTCCCATTTCCTAATGACTTTCCGAAATCTGTCTGTTTGGTTCCTAAGTTTTCTTCAATTTCAGCATTGAAATGCCGAAATTCAATTTACAAATTCGTCGAATGTTGCCAATATCCATTTTGCTACATTTTTATAACCCAAATCCTTGGTATTTCTTAAAATATTTATATGTCTTGGTATGTCCCAAAAAATAGATAAATGCTATGCTTTCTTTCCAGCATTTCACTCATTCATAACCTGTAAAAGAAATATGAATTATAAGTTCTTGTATGTGAAGTCTTGCATCTTTATTATTATTATTATTGACTGGCCTTGGAACAAAAGTATTTGAAAATTTGAAACTAAGGTATTTGAAAAATGTTTCATATTTTGGCAAAAATTTAATAAGCTGTTTAGTAAGTAGTGTGTTGTGGTAGTAGGGATAGAACCTTCCCCCGAAGGTTCAGGCTTTTGTTAACAGCATTTTTTCCATCGGTCATTAATTATCACAAGTTGTTAATCAGCTTCTTCCATGCTTAATTGCCACATAATCAAAGAAAGCTGAGATTTTGCTCGTAGCTGAATTTTGAACCAACAGCATGACAGAAATATTGAAATCTCCATAAATCGCCCAACTGTGTTCATCATAGTTTATTTTCTGCAGAATTCGAGCTCAGTCTTTATAATTTTCTTTGAGTTGTTCTATATGCCCAAAATGAGTTTGATAGAATTTATTTCTATTTTGTATCAAGATGTCCTAGAAATTAATTTTTGAAAAGGTCGTGATTAGGCGCCACACATTGATACTGTATTCAGTTGCGAAATGCCGGATTAGCTCAGAGATGGTAATAATAATAAAAATAAATCCATTCTTTCTATGAAAAAAAGGAATAAAATCTCTCTCGATACCTATTCAGCAAAAATAATTTTCCAGGTGATAACAAGTTTTTCTTTTTTCCCAAAAAATTGCTTTTACTTCTGAAAGCCCAAATTTCTAGCAAATGATTCAGCTTTCTCTGAAAATTTGAGCTCCATCCTGTTATAATGAATTATCTAATGAGACCTTTATCTAATTAAAATCTAAGAAGAAAACATTCGTACTGGGATACAATTGAAGTAATCACAAGTTTTCATGACACGCGTCCGAAATTCTCTTTAGTAATAACATTTCGGATACTTATTTGTTCAAAAAATCCTGTGATTTGTGTGACTGTAAAAAAAATCGAATGTTATGAAGACTCTCTGTTTTGAAAAATAATTAAAAACTTGGAGCAACCCTTTATAGTGATAATGATAATTTTCACCATACAGGAAACTTCCAATTTGCAAAAAAAAAAAAAAAAGCTGAGCGGAAATTTAAAAAAATATCCATCTCTCCTACACAATTTTGCATGCAAAAATGTGTAGCAAATGCCCAAGAGACTTTTTGCAGTTTTTTGATAGAAGATTTGTATAATTAAAATGACTGGTTAGTGAGAAAATATTGTCTTTATAATGAGTGGGTTTATTCCTAAAATTCAGGAAAGTGATTCGACTTCATTGGAAGTAAATTCAGATAGCTATGAGAGTAAGAATATATCATTATATATATTTAATGTAAAACACATATTTTTGAGCAGTTTCGTGGCTTCGCTTTATTTTATCCCGGGAGACATAATTTATGTACATGAAGCGCGGACAAAACAGGACGTTTATTCGCAGAAAAGCAGAATTGCGTAAAAGAGAAAATAGCGATAAAAATATTTTTCCCAATGATTATATGTCATGAGATTCTGATAGGGATTTCTTTACACGCGTCGATTTAGGTAAGGGGAAAATAGGTATATTTTAAAAGAATTTGCTTAGATAGATGCATTTTTATCCCTTCACTCGGAGTGTGGGAACTTGTCGATATCAGCAATTTTACAGAGCTCGTGTTGCATTAATTAAATAGGAAAGTTGGAATTGGACCAGGAAATAAGAGAGCATTTTAGAATGAAGTTAATATGGGCTAAATTAAGATTAAAAAAACTAAGAATTTAATTTAGATTTGAAAATATCATTGTATATAAGTATATAATCTTCTTTTCCCAGTCTCCTTTCAGCCCGGAGCTGCTGAGTGAAATTATATTGGTGGAAATTCGTACAAAGTCCGGATTTCTCGAGAATCTCCTCTATATTTTAAAGAATAACTAGAAGAAGAAGAAGATATTTTTATGATGAGTAAATATTTCATTATCAAGATAAATAACGTTGGCAATATCCTACCTATATTAATTAACATGGATTTGATCTCAGCAAACATGATCAGGTTCTATTCTGTTACAAAAGTGCTCTAGAAATACAACCGTAATTTATTGTTTGTGTTCTTAGTTATAACATGAATTTAAGAACATTTTGCAGATAAAACCCATTTACTCTTTTATTTCCTCGTGCTGACGAAAACCTCAATGCCATTTATTTACGCATTCTTTTGTTACGAAAGTCGTGTCTGCAGTTGGGATGTTTGCTAGAACGCTTGTCGCATGAATCCTCTTAAGAATTTAATATCATTCGGTATGTTATTATTAGATCGTTAAATTTCATAGATGAATGATGACAGATGGTAAGATAAGAAATTAAAATCTCAAAACTCGGTTTTAATTATCCCTGTCATCAAACGAGTTTGAATTCTTCAATTGTATATAAGAATAAATGGAACTAATTATTTGGTGTTTTATAATAAAAGAGAAAGTAAGAAAAATTTGCTATAGCTTGAACAATTACTCCAATTATTGTGTCAGAAACAAAATGTTGTAAATATAACGATTTGCATCTTTTATAGCTGAGTTTCTTCCTGTTGAAATGAATTCATGACACTTTTAGAATAATAGCTAGAGTTCGGTAGTTATTTTAAAACGCATCTGAGAAAACTGATGGCGAAACCAGTGGTGACTGACAAATTTTATTGAGGCAAACACAGAAATATCAGGATAAATTGCACCTAGAGTGAGCTCTTCAATGAAACACTTACCTCGGGGAAGTGATAACGGATTGAAAAAGGGTATGTATCAATTAATTTGAAATCGAAAATTGTCCCCTTGGGAAATTGGGAACTTATTGGAATAATTGACGATAGTCATTTTGAGGAGATGTTCAAAAAGTTTAGGCTGCTCATTTCAAAATTTAGAATTTCTTGGAATTGTGTTAATTTACTGAAGATTGCCTTTTGAACAGAAAATATTTTTACAAATTCTCTTAAGTAGGTTTGAATTCAGAAAATATTATAATGTTCTATTATCTAAAATCTTTTCTTTTCTTTTTTTTTTTTTTTTTGCTGTTGTTGTTATTGTTATTGATCATGAGTACAAAAATTTAAAATATAATTAAAAGGACGGCAGTAATTAAAATACTTTTATTACATAGGGATTGATGAAAAATTCTGTAGTTTTTTCCCCCTTAAAAAGTTATATTATTAAAATAAGTAGTTGTATTATTCCATAAAAAAGATAGAAGACCAAAATACGAGAGTGTTGACGTAATATAAGTTACAATGTTTCTTGTTTATATGTGCTTCTTTATATCTATTCCCTCTATGCTTTCCCTCTTGAAAGTTTGCATAAATTGGTTACTTGCTCTATTTTATTGAAAATTTGAATACTTAAAACTGTGTTTATATTAGCATTTTAAGAATCTTCTTTAGTTATTTCTTTAGCTGTCTTCTAATATTTATTTTATTGACGAAAATGAATATAAAAGTTAAATTTGTAGGTTTCGAAAATGTGTTAAATTCAGACTCATTAACATCTGAAAAGGAGAACCAACGAATGTTTTGTTTTGTTTTTCATAATAACACTTGTGTTTATATAAAATTGCTTACTTATTTCATTAAGACAGTCAAAGTTATAAAGCTAGAGGACAAGGCAAACTGCATTTAAACATAAAAACATTTCATTTTGAGTTAGAAGCGCGTTAAGTTAAAAACATACCAAACGATTCAAACCTGAATTTTTTTTTCTGTGAGTTTTAAATGCGGATTTCCGAATGAGGATTCATGTTTTAAACAAACAAAATTTAATAATTTGATTTCATTTCTTAAATCAATGCTGCCCAGATTTGTCCTCATTTTGATCAATGTCGTGCATAAAAAGACAAAAATTCCATTACAAAATACTTTTTGCAAGTGGATATTTTTCAGCTTAAAAGTTATAAAATCTGTTTAAAAAAAAATAACACTTGGTAAATACAGCAAAAATAAATTGTAAAATCTTGGAAATTTGTAGCAAAGATATTTTTAATAAAATGCTTTAGAAATTCGTTACAAAAAGAATCAAGAACTTTTACTTTCTTTTGGAAAGTATCGAAACGTTTTTTTCTTTGAATATTATTTCGAATAGGCATTTTCTAAACTCGATTGAAAAGCTAAAATTATTTAAGAACTATCGAAAGATAATTGCATGTCGATAACATTCGAAGCTCGATTTTTAAATGGGATCAAATATTGTGAAAACTTCAAGATATACAGAAAGTAATTTTCTTATTCTTTGAACGTTCAAGATCTCATCAGGATCTTTCAAGTCAAAACGGACAGGATGTAGTTATTAATTTTTTTTTCTAATCATGTATGTTGAATGCTTATTTTAAAAACCTTCTCTGTTTCTGAATTATTAATCTGTTTGAGCATACATAATTCTGTATTTTGAAATCCACGCTACATATTTAAAAAGCTACATTTCGAATCAGCATTTCTTCAAAACAAATTTCAATATCAGCAGCCTATCGCATCATGTCCTTGAAGGAAAAGAATCACGTCTGTCTGCATGATCGGAATAAATAATAGCAAAATCAGTTAAAAATTCAATAAAGGCGTCAAAAAGAAACTCATAAAAAAATAATATCGGTTAACCTTGATAGCTTGTTCTTAAGAAAAATAAAATCCATGACTATTCTCTATTTTATCTTCCACTTTCCGTTTCAGATAACGAAGATCATAGTCCAGTGGATCTGAAATTGATGCATTTATTGCCTTATTCATTTAATTTGGAGTAAAAGCTGTTTGAAGTTAAAAATTTTAAAAACAGTAAGTGACTGATGGAAAATGAATTGATGAAAAGAAATTCTTTGCAAATGTCATTTATTTTTTTATTATTTTTTTCCAGATGATATCAGTTACTTGTTTTCTTTGTATTGGGTTGCTTGCTCCCGTATACGTTCATGGAACCGCAACATTTGCAGATTGTGGTAAGTAATGAATGTTCATATAAATTGCTTCCGCTCCATTTTGGATCGTGTAGACCACGTATACATAATTATAAAATCCATCTATTTCGGTAAAATATGATGAATAATTCTTTTTATTGGCATTTTATTTTATTTGTCATTAATTCTTTTAATTTTCGGAGAGTGGTAAAAATTTTTTTGAACTGAAATGGTGCCAAGTTAAGAAAAAAACCTAATATTAAGATTAAAAAGTAAACGTGAATTGTCTTTCTCAAATAAAATTTCAATTTCTATCAATAGTTTATGAGTTTTATCGATATTTGGTAGGCTTAATCGATTGTCCTGCTATGAAACTACATAAGATTATTTGGGATTGGTTCTCTAAATTTTGAACCGTTGCTAGTGATGATTTTAAAATACATACCTAGCTTCAATGTCATTGACTTTATATGCAAAATAGTCATAAGATTTTAAACATTCGACGCCTCACATTTATAAGTAATTAAATATCAGTATTTTTAAAAATGTATTCCTCTAATAAGATTTTCCTTTATCTTTTTTATACTTGCTTAAATTTCCTTTTGTGGTAAGCGATCAGTCGTGCAGTCTCAAAAAAACAACTTAAAGACTTTTTTAAAAAAAATACATTTGTATAGTCAACTTCCATCATTCGCATTCGGAGTTTTTATTAGTATATTGTATTTTTACATTACATTCAAAAGAAAAGTTGTATGTCTTAGAGCATTTATTTAGAAAAAGTTTCTGAATAAGTAAGAATAACATATTTTATTAGTATAAAAGGAATAAAAACTCGATTCAAAAAAGGCCTCACTCCTATATGTGACTGGGATAGGAAAAGATAAAACTTGAAAACGATTATTTCCATAAGGTTTCTCAAGATATGCCAGAAGATAAAATATTATTGTCTCATTATTCATAATATTCGGGAATCAATTTCCCTTAAATTAAGAGATAAATAATTTTTTAAAAAGTGTCTTCCTTGTTTTCAATAAAAATCGATTGAAACAAGGGGGAGGGGGGAGAAATCCCACAGGCACTTTTTTTTTTTTTCTTTTTGCCTAATGTAAAAGATATTCAGCTGCTTTGAAAGAATTAAGTTTTCTTTGTCATTTCATTATTTTTACATCCTTTATAGTGCTGCATATTTGCATATTTAAACATAATTTTTATGTTAGGAATATGATTGCTATCTATTTGAAATTTTAATTCGCAAAAGTCGGATGCAATTGTTATCCCAAGAACATAATAAAAAATACAGACAGAGGGAGAAAAAATAGCAGACGCATAAGGCTTTGTAAATATATACAAGTAAGATTTATCAGTCTTCATCGACAACGAAATGAAGGTAAATGAAAGCGATTTCTCAACTGATGAATGAAAACAGAATATAAGGATTAAAAATACAGTTCCTGCTGAAATGTAAATTGTTGTCTTTTCACACTCAGTAAGGATATTGTTGCCTATGAATCTCAATGTTAATTCACGCATTTCAATTTGATTTTGCTATCAAGTCATTAAAATAAGTTATGAAAGGTTGCCTAATTGATCATTTTATATATTAACCCTTTATTTACCGACAATACTTTAAAGCACTGTTTAAATCCGGCTGATATCTTCACAATGTGACTATTTTTTCTAACAGTATTTGAAAGAACTCGAAGAACATATTTCCAATAGAAAACAGTAGATGTAAACTAAAAATAATATTAAATTTTTTATTAATAATTTAATTAATTAAATTATTTTAATTAATTAAAAAAGTTTTTTCTTCTTCTTCCTCAGTTTAGTCTGTACCAAAACTTAACTAATGGTTCATATTTTGAAAAACTGATGGCGAAATAATTTGGTAAATAAAAAGTTGAAAAGAAAAAATTATAACAAAACTTATATAAAATACTAGCAGTTGATATTTTAAATCTTTCAGGATTTTCTGGAATAATGTGAAAAGAAATAACTTTGCCTCTCGATTTATCGAGAATGCAAAGAACATCCTACAATAGGACAAAAATACATAGTATTAAATTCAAAATCTTCCTGTAAAAATATTGTAAAGAGGTCAGAAAAGAGTCGTTTTTCAAGTAATTTGATAGTAAAACAGAATACTGCTAGCTATGTTTTTGAAAATCGAACCAAGAATGTTTTAAAGTATTTTTGTTTAATACTAGATATAGACATTTCAAGATAAAATTTTAAAAAATCGGGAAATATTCATGAGAAAACTTAATTTCATCGCTCTTCTCATATCAAATATTAGGAAAAGACATAAGTAATAATATTAATAACCATAAAAAAAGGGTTCCAATGTAAGTACGTCACTGCAGTTATCTATGATTAATTTATGAATATGCATAAATATAAGCAGTAACATTTGCCGATATTCATTCAACATTTCCCAAAACATATTGTGTATAAACAACAAGTTAGAGAATACTTCTAACTTATCATTTAGTTACACTCAGGAAAATGATATCTAATCCTAAATTATTTTCCTCCACGATTGAGCAAAAAGTATTTTAACACTGGTATAAAGATAAGCATCTTATATACAGGGTGATCGAAAAGGTTGTAAGACTTCTGCGTACAGTGCACTTCAAACTGTAAATCAATAATCTCGTTTACAATGCGGTTGTGTTGCTGATAAGGGTCAGTACTAGAAGAGGTTACAACATTTTAAACGTTATCTAAAAGTGTCATATTTGGCAAGAGTTAGCATGATGTTTGATACAATTTCGAATACTTAACGATACGTTCATTAATACAATACTATATGAATAATTTCCACTTTTCTTTTTATGAAAGATGGATTGTTCTTCAATGTATTTATTCAAAAATGTAAGATAAAAATCATTGAGTAATGATATTTCTTCTCATATAAATAGTGTATCCACTTCGAAATAATAATCATTTCTTCTAGATTTTAGATATAAATGCATGCATTACTTTACATAAATATAAAGATCCATTTCAATATTGTACAAATAAAAAAAGTGCACAGTCAAAACGTGAAATTAATTTTAAGCAAAATACCGAAAACAAAAGACGACTTTCTATAACACTCTAAACAATATTGTAAAAGGAGGGAATATATTTTTTAAACTGTAAAGCTTCAATTTTTTTTAGAATTATAAAATAGCATAACGAATAACTTGTAAATGGTGATTAGGAATATTACTAGAATAAAGTTCCAAAATTAATTTAATCAATACTTGATTATAACTTGAATAAATTTGACTGCAAAGCCGTCTGTCATTAAATGAAAGTGTAAAACTAAATACCTTTTTACAACTACTAAAAATTTTCAAGAGCTGAGGTTATTTTTTTTTTCAACTAATCACTCTTTGTTAAGATTTGTCATTTAATCAGACTAGTCATATTTAAATACTTCTTCATCCAACTAGAATATTATGTTAACTTATCTGCATATACATTTTGCGATTAATATTTATCATAAGTATTCTTTATAAGCTTCTTATGCATTCTACTTTCGAAATGTACATCATCAATGGAAAAATAAGAGAATGCAGCGTTTCAAAATTATCTAAATTTGTAACAATGTCACAAAAGATAAAAGAAATCATACAGAGAATATTTTAAAATAATATTAAATACATTGCGATATTATAAAAATCAAATAAATAGTAAATGCGGGATAAGTTTAAAAAAATAGTAAAAAAGGCTTTCTTACGTATTATTATTCTATTTTCAGTTCTAATGTTCCATTAAAATAACCCAAATTTTATTTTTAATTCATAAAATAAAATAAGGACTATTTTAGGAACTTAAATAACAAAATACCTGATAATATACGCGCACACACAAAGGAGGGGGGAGGGGTGGGGAGCGAAAAAATTGACTTTTAACACGGAAGCATATACTTTAAAATTTCACAGATATCTCCTAATTTTTCGTTTAAAATTATTCAAAAATTAAAGTGTGGAATATTCAGACTTTAATCTAAAAGTTTTAATTAACAAAATAAGATTTTCTTCCAAGAATAAAAGTTAATGTGTATATATATGCGTTTATCAGTCTATTTAAAATATCGACCATTGCACGTAGAGATACTAAATTTAACACACGTATATGTGGGAGAAAGAAATATGCAATTCAGTGCATTTAAAAATATTAATACAAAGAATAATGTTATCTCTAACGTAAATTATCTTAAAATTTTAAAAAATTCATAAATTTTATTGGTTTATCAGTCTTTGCGTATTTTTATTCTGTAAAAAGAATACAGATCTTAAATAGCATGTATGTTTCATAGTCAAGATCTTCCGTTTATATTTACTTATGAAAAGATAAAGTTTTCATATAAACGAGAATACTAGATTTTTAAATATAAGATAAGATGTATTTTTATAACTATATCAGGCTTGTTAAGTTATTTATTTCATGTGTATATGAATTGTTTATTTGATTGACAGATTTATCAAAAGCTTTGAACAGATTTCATTTCAAATAGTAGGAAATTTATCAACTGTTCAATTCTCTTATTGACTTGTGTGCTATTCATTAGCTGAAATGCATATTTAAATAATCCACTTATCTTAAAACAATTGGAATCGTTGGTGATGGTAATAGTTAAGTTCAGGTGCCATTTTTTAGAATAGAATTTCTATTTCAGATTTTCTTTTAAAGTTTATTGATTTTCATTTGAGAACTATATCTAGCAAACTTTGACTGCGAATGAATAATGCAGAGAATTGATATAATTTGAAAGTAAAAACTATTTTTTACTGTAAATTTTTAGAAAGTTATCCGGAAAAAAGTCAATATTTCTCTTAATTTTTGATTAATTAAAATTCTAATTAAAAATTTAAAAAAATTCATTTATCTACCCTCCAAAGTATATATTTGCCAAATTTGATAGGCAGATGGCCTGGTGTGTATAGAGCCAGCATATACACATAGAGACAAAAGTTTTTTCAGAATTTAGTTAAAATACCAATACATTTTCTAGCGAAATACTCTTGCCAACAGATAACATGCCTTAGCAAACCTAGACAAATCAATCCTTACCCCCTTTTATTCAAAGAGCTACGCGTGATTTATTGGCCTTTTATGACCCGTACGCTAATGTCCGTTCACATTTGTCCCACTACCGATCGAAAAAACTAAAACAAACGCTTTTATTTCCTTAACTATTGCAATTAAAATATCCTTAAATATTGTAACTTCCAATTGTGAAGTTTCCTCTAATAAGGTATACAAATGCTTGAAATTACTTTGGCTTCTGATGATAATAATAATAAAAAAAATGAGCAAAGATTAAATTTTTATACGACCGTCATGGCGAAAAGATATCAAAATGTAAAATATTCTTGTACTCGTCTTTAAGAATACAAAGTTTCATGCCTCTATTAGTAAATTTTTCTGACTAACATACTAGTTTTTTTTTTTTTTTTGACTTAGACCATTTTTTCATATTTAGGTTGGTCGATTTTAATTTCACAAGAGACAGATGTGGCTGTATTGCGCTTTCCAAACCTAGGGCCGGTATAGGATCTAGATTTTTCATATCATTTTCAGGGATGATAAATATATCACAAAAGATTATTGAAAGTGCAGAAACATAAAATAATTGCGCATTTTTCAACATCTATACAAAATTGGGATTTTTTAGCAATACTTGCGTATATGTAACCAATTTCATCACTTGTTATATAAAACTCGGGTTTTTTTTAATTGCTAGGCAAAGATCTATAGAACAGTTACTGATAAAGAGTGTTTATCTCTTACTATAATATCAAATCAAACGAAAACTAATTGAATATATTGATAACCATTGAATACACTGTCGAAAAAAGTGGAACTAACCAACGAGAGTTTTAAAATGCAACACTAAAGAATTATGAAAAATGACCATTGATGATGGACCTCTTGTACGAAGAATGGATTTTTACCGTCCGAAAAGTGATCATTTTGAAGATTAATGCCTCTTTCTCGATTAAAGCGACATTTGTCCATTCATATTACAATTCTCTGAAAAGAAACATTTAATTTTATCTGAAGTAGGGCTGAATATAAAATTCTAGATGTCGACCGTGTGCTGTAAAATGTTAGCTAATGTAACATTCTATGGATTTTACAAATGCTGTATGGATGATAGTTATTATTTTGAAATATTCTCCATATTGCCTGCTTTGGAATGATGAGTTCTGGATTGACTGTTCGTACACTAGTTTGAAAATAACTTGAAAAATAAGCCAAAATGTCAATATCTGTATCATTTGTATAACGCCTAATCTTCCCCGCTCCTCTCCGGGAAAGAAAGGACCTTGAAGTTTGTTATCGCTAAACTGTTCAGTCAAGAAACGTTTTAGAACGGTGCTGGGAATTCAGAAAAAACAATGTTTTTTTTTTGTTTGTTTGTTCTATAACTAGGCCAGCATTGCGATTATATGCAACGTAGCACGGAAGCATGTCCAAACATTCCTTGTTATTGAAATATGTCATTTTTAAAAGCGTGCAAGAGTTATCAGGAAATTTCATTTTTATGTTCTGCATTCTATTACTGATCTGAGATACTTTAAATAATCAGTCTCTCAATTTTCCTTTCTCTTCCTTATGAAGTCGGAGTTGCGACTGTCGACCACTCATACTGAACAACATTATGCGTGATTAGCAAATTTCTTTCAACTCATGATGATATGATGATGTACTAATTGGCAAACATATGCATATGACAGTTTTTAAATAAATTTGCATTTCTCGAATAAATGTTTCCATCGAAATTTGTGATAAATCTCTCTGGATTTAAAATAAGCATATCTCTGCAAATTTTGTAGACAGAAACGTGAAACTTTGTACACGTATAGATACATGTAAAAAAATATTTTACTGATTGACACATTTTACACTACAGGAGACGTATCATCATCTATAGAAGCCAAAATGTTTTCTTGCAATTTTCCAAATTATTTAATTAAACTTTGTAAGTGGAAATATATGCTTAAATACAATATTTAGGGAAATAAAAAAAATTGCCACTTTTTTGGAACATTTTGTAAAAACTGCTATGCAAAATGTAAGAAATTTTTTTTTATTATTTTGCTGCATTTTTGCAAAAAGTAAACTTGAAGACATGAAGTTCATATTACAAAGGCACAATGTAGTACTTAAAAAACGGAAACAGTTTAGTAGGAAAAAATAAATAGGAAGCATGCATTAGGAAATGAAACAGAAAATTCCTTATTCCCAAAACAGAGGCGATAAAAAAACCAATCTCTGGACGAGAAGCAGAACAACAAATAGGTGTCCCTTAGTAATGGATATGGCCTCCCTCAACTGAAATGACTGCTGGCACCGTCTCGTCATACTCCAAATAATATTATCCAGCAATTCTTGAGGTAAGAGTACTCATTCATCAATAAGTTGTCTGTTAGTCTCCGGAGGATATGATTATCCCTCCAAAGCATCCTAAATATGTTCGATTGGAATTAAATTGGGGGGGGGGATGCTGGCCAATCCATTCGAAACCTACCTTCCCTTTTCAGAAGCCCCTGAATAGCAAGAGTAATTTGTGGCCGTTCGTTATTGCCTATAAATATACAGGTCTGGACCTATGGTATATCAGAACAGATGCACTTGTGCGGGGGGGGGGGGGGGGGACTTCACCACAGTAACGATTTCTGGTCACCGAAACTCGAAAATCCGTTATCTAAGTTCCTCCATTCATCATTATACCTCGGCACACAAGCATAACAAGATCACCTCAAAAGTCTTTTTCCCTCATGTTATTTGTATGAAAAAGTGTTCCTATATCTCACTATATCAACTAGCATTGAGAATCGTTTTTAAGATTAAAACAGCTCTTATCAGTAAAGAAGACATGACTCCATTGAAAAGATCTCCAATCTGTGTTATATAATTATAAAGGGTGCGGTCGCTGACAGCCTGACGTCAACAGTATATAATATTCCGGATGCCATGCAAATAGAACATTTCTATGCAGTCATCTGGCAGCAATAAAATGGAAATGCTTCTTGTCCGATTACTGTACGGACTGTTGCCTGCTGTATGGTTTCGGTCTCTTTTTCGCCGGCATGGCAATATGTGGGTCATTTGTTGCCGTTGCTTTCCTTGGCCTTTCTGCTGACTTTTCATTGTAGCAATTCATTGTAGCAATCGCAAACAGTGCTTTTTTACAATTTCATGGCTGTATGATGAAAAGTCACTTTGTCACTTAAGTTTTGCTCAGTAATGCATATCTTTATCTACACAGAGTGAAAAGAAGGTATCAAAACCCCGATTGAGAACACCTAATATCCAATAAAATATAAAAATTAAGATTATTTTTATATTTGATTGGATATTAGGTGTTCTCAATTTTTTTAATAACTTAAGCTTTTGCTTGTTTTCCTCTGACGATGTAAATCTTAAAAAGACGCGTGAATCATTTTCGTTTAGCGATCATAATGAACTAAACTCCAAAGATTGCACGCTCGTCGTTTTTCAACTACTTTATCATGTAAAGATTAATATCCTTCTTTCAATTTCTTCCCGCGAAAAAATATCTCCACTAGTTTTTTAAGTTATTAATGACAAACAATATGGGAAGGATAGGTAGCATTCTGTGATATTTTAAATTCTTCTTCAAAGAGAAACAAAAAATGAAAATGTTTTTTTTTCCCCCCTTTCTGATTTTATATTCTAAAATAAAATCTCAAATAAGGCCAATCTTCACATTCTTATGCGATAAAGTTTATCTTCATTTATGTTCAACTTGAACTCTAGTATTGATGACCCTTCGATTTTCTCTAATTCCATTATCAATAAAACTAAGAGTATTCGTTGAAAAAAGAAAATTGTCAGTATCAATATTTGTTTTACCTTGAAATTTGAGCTAGAAACATATCGCAGCTTTCTATAGAAAATTATTACGCATGGTGAATTTAGAAATTCATCACAGAATCACAGAGTTTGAACGTGTTTCAGAAACGGTCATGTACGATTCTTCAATGAATTATGACTGAAAAGTGCTCAGACAATAGTAAATTCAATTCTGAACCAATATGAGAATGTGATGTCTATGAAATCAATATAAAATTAAAATCTGAAAATATTTTTCTGACAGTCCAAAAAGAAACTTTGCATCTACAGCATAAAACTAAGAACACTTTTACATATATTAATCTGGTAGACTCACTGTACACAGTTAATTATAATCTTAAACTAGGTTTTGATACGTCTTTACACATTGTACTACTTAACATTTGGAAATTATTTTCTGATTTGTGGAGTAAAGATTCAAATTCCATGCAAACAGTGCGATTTTCTTTAATATGGAACGATTTCATACTAAAAAAAACGATGCCAATAATTTTTATATCGTCAAAATGATGTTCGAAGATCATTTATGTTATGAAGTGGATTATTATTTTTGCACAACCGTATGTTTGTAAAATGAAAAGTTCTTAAAATATTAATAGCAGTCCAATCTGTGGAACCAATAATTATTTACAAAAATTACGAAACTTTTGCGTTTGTTTAGAACTCATTTTCTTGGATATCATTGTTGCATTTTATGAATAAGATTTCCCAGCAATCGAATAAATAGTTTATGCATCAATAGTAACAAATCCTAGTTTGAATACTGTAAACTATATGACCTTGGCTTCAATATGAGCCTGAAATAAATGGATGTACGCGGAAGTATTTATTAAACTTCAGGACAGACGAAACAATTAATTTCAAATCTAGAGGTGAATGCAGTTTCTCTATTGGTTTCCACAGGAAACTTACGATTTTACCGAAAAGAAATTCACTTATATCTTTTGTAAGCAGTGTACATTCAATATTGTATAAAATGCATTCCTTTCATAAATTTCTGAAGCAAATATTTTGTACGCAAGTATTGTTAAAAAAGTGCAACTTTGTACAAATGCCGAAGATGTTCATTTTGAACAAGTTTTTAAGCACTTCAATCAATGCATTATCTAATCATTTTTTAAAATTTAATTGAAATTAATAAATGGATTTCTATTTCCTGGTTCTGCTCTTTTATTAATCTTTTATAATATGCATATTATCACTGAAAATTGCAACGGAAGCCTTGCACAGTCAGAGATATGGATAAATAGTCTGAATCAATAAATTGGCACTTATTATCTTAGCAATCTTTACAGATAGAGAGGAACATGAAAGTTTGTATTCTTATAGATAAATGTAAGAAAAACATTTTACTCACTGACGCTTTTTCTCTTGCAGTATAAAAATTTAATTTTCTAACTTTTTATTATTTCCCTCTATAGAAGCTAAAATGTTTTCATGCATCCTAGGTACCTTATTTCATGACATTTTGCAATTGGAAGTATATATTTAATTAAAATAGTTGAGGAAATAAGCCCTTGTTTTACCTTTTTCGGAAACTCTGTATGTTATGGTTTCTTCTTTCTGGCACAATGTTTTTTCTTTCTATAAGAACTTGCATGCTGTTTAATTGAAAATTCTACATAGCTTTTTTCTAATTTTTCCCATTATAAACAAGATCCGTATTTTTTTGTTGGAGCTATAGGTATATTAATATCAAAGTATCCTTAAATGAAATGAACTTACAAGCGTGATATTATTTCTTCCTTCTAAAACATAATCCATACTATGATTTACATATTTTTAATTATACATTTTATATAGAATTCTCATTTTGTTACAGGAATTTTTTCCTCCTCGAGTCAAGAAGTCCAAAATGTTTACCATGTAAAAAATTATGAAACTTTCATATGTTTCACAACTTTTCAAGTACAATGGGCATATCTTGATAGGTTCACATTGAGACTGAATAATTTAATAAAACTAAGTACGAATAAAATAATCAAATAATGAAAACACCAACAAAATTTAATTGGAGTTACTAAGAAAGTTGAAAAAAAAAGGCTCTGATAGATTTTAAACAGCTTTCAAGAGTTTATCCTTTGAAGACACAAAAATTTCAAATTTACAGATTCTGTATATTAAATATGAAAAATTTCTTTCAATGAAATATTTGGGATTTCATTTCTCTGAGTACATGGGTATGTTTATTTAACTTAGAATATAATTCCATTTTGAAAGTATATTGGTGTGATATTTGAGAATCTTTGAAATAATATCTTTTATCCCATTTAGAAGGAAGTTGTTATATAATAAGGATCAACCCATTCATTGAAACAGTTTGTTTCTCGAAACAGTTATTTCAATTCATTTAATGAACCTATTTACTTAGGTTTAGAGTAATTCATAATAATTCTATTCTCAATTTTGTCAGGAAAAGTCGAGAAATGAATCTTTATGGAAACAGAAGTGACTCATTTTTATGAGATAAGAAGAGGAAATATATAAGACTTAGAAGTGCGCTTTAAAAGGATTAGTCATTCATTCAGTTTTCACTTCAAGTAAAAATTCGAATTCCGATTCAACTCATTTTTCTCTCCATCCATCTGTCTCTCAGACGAAAAATGAATGGTCATTCATTCCGATAACTTCAAAAATAATTGATGGAAACATACATATTTATTTTAACGTAATCAAATAAGAATGATTCTAGATTCATTCTTTTCCTTTTCCATCTCCACAGCATCCATTTCTAATTGAAAGAAGTGAAAATCATCACCTTCGGATTCCTCTTTCAGAATCGTTTTTTTTTTTCCCCTTTTCCTTGGTGTCAGTTTGCTTGTTTTCTTCTAAACTCGAGGTTAATCAGTATCGAATCTTTATTAAAAATCAGCTTTCACACAGGAAAAGCATTATGCATGTAGAGCACATGGTAGATTGTTTACAAATATCAGTTGTTAATTTGCCATAAACAGTTTTGGTGGGCCATTAAGAAATTAACATGTTCCTAGATTGAATATAATTTTTATCATATGATAAATTTTTCAAAATGCATGAAAAATATGTTTTATTATCTTAAAAGCTTGTTCCTAATTATTCCGCAATGAAAGTTGTCAGATGTAATTGAAAATTATATCCTGTTTCTCATGGAAGAATCGAAAAATGAAAATAAATCTTACTCGTAACCGTTATATTCAACAGATCCAAGAAATGTATAACTTATGTGCAAATAACTGGAGCGGGGAATGAATAATGACGCTTAAAGTTTTGGTTTCACTTTTCTGAATACGGTTGCAGTTAATGTATATAGATGTTACAAAATTTCACTGAAAAACGAATGAAAGTGCTTATCGTCATTCTTTAGAGTGCCTTGTAAAAGGTACATGTTTCCCAACTAGGGCTGGGCGATGACGGAACTTCATCATCGCGATATATCTTCAAACACATATTTTTCGATGTATCGTGATATCATTTTTATTTATAGCTATTATAAGCTATAAATAGCATCTCTTAACATATTTATTGATCAGAACAACTCCAAATAAAAGGAAGTTTCAATTTATATAATAAAAATATTTGTCTTCTTTCGAATAAAAATAATTAGAAAATAATTTTGTTAAAACCCCTTTAATAAAGTATGTCAATGCCAAAGCAATGTCTGAATATTACAAATTATAACACTGCGTTTAAAACTAGTATTTTTATATATTAGAATATGACAGTATTTACAGAAATATTAACGAAAATTCTGTATGAAGGTCATTAAGAATGAAGAACAACAAAAATAAACACTAACCGGTAACCAAAACGAAATCAAAAATGTAAATTAATTGTGAATATCGATTTATTGTATCACGATTTATCGTGAGCCACTAGGCGAAAGCGAATGTGTAACGGATTTTTTTTTTTTATGGGAGTATGCTTAAGTGTGAAAATGCGAGCTGCAATAAAATTGTGAATTCAATCTGAATGAATCCTTTTAACTTTTATTTTTGAAGATTAAACAAAGGACAGGCTACAACCTTCTGACAACAGCAGTTATTTTTCAATGATGGTATCATTCAGTTAGAGAACAGAAAACAGTTTATTCCAAAGCTTAGTTTAGTTTAGTTATATTAACGCCCCGTTTCTTAAAGCAACACTAGGACTATTTTGGTACGCACTTCGTAATTTTGAACCGCGGTCAGATGATGAGGACTACACCTGAGCTGTCACCCCCCTCTCCACACTATACCACACCAGCGCGAGGATGTTTGGCCTGACGGATTTGGCGTGCAACAGGCCCCCTTACACGACGGTTCTTCGGTGGAATTGGGTCTCGAACCTGCAACCCTACGGTTCACGAGCCGAGACCTTACCACCAGGCAACCGCGGCCAGTTTATTCGAAAATGACGTGCATAAAACAAGTATTTTTATGTATTAGAATATGACAGTATTTATAGAAATATTAACAAAAATTCTGTATGAAGATGAAAAAGAATGAAGAGCAACAAAAATAAACGCTAACCGATTACCAAAACGAAATCAAAAATGCAAATTAATTGTAAATATCGATTTATTGTATCGCGATTTATCGTGAACTATTATTCATAATCATGATTTCTATAGATCGATATTTTTCAAAAACTGCCATCGAAAAATCGATTTTTTTTAAATCTATAAATCGAAATCGGCGCAACTCTACGTGCTCTTATCATTGGTCCTAATTACCCTTCATTACCTTGCCTGCATATTTCTATAAATTTGCTTCATTCGATCTCTAATAAATCTTTCTCCTTTAGGTGGTCCAGATAAAAGTATTGATATTAAGGAAGGCTCTGTTAAACCGGACCCTATTCTGTATCCTGGAAATGTTAGTATGACAGTAGCTATGGATATATTAAAGGACCTTCCTGCTTCTGGTTTGGAAATGAAGATGAACTTAATTAAATTAGATCCAAGAAAAATGAATGTACCATGTTTAGATGATGTTGGATCATGGTAAAACCAATTTTTTGCTGAAGTATAAAATTTTAAATTTGCTCGTGTTTGATGTTGAAGAAGTTTCAGATTTATTTCTAATTAAATTTAATAAAAACCACTCTTAAAAATGCTTTTATTAGTGCACTAAAAGGTAGATTTTTAAGATTTTTTATTTCTTCCTGCTTTTTATTTTTTAATTTTTATTTCATGATCACTGATATCATAAAATCCACATTTTTCTCAAATTAATTTCTAGATGATGTTCACTGGTATAAAATCGATATATAATTAAGTAAATCGATTAAATGATAGTAAAATTTTGAAAATATAGGAAAGTTTACTGAAGACATAAAATTTCAAAACTCTTCAAGAAGAAAAGAGAAAATTGATTATGAACTCTCATCTTTACAAACATGAAACAGTACAAATTCAATACAGCTGCATAATAATAAAAAGAACTTCGGATTCTTCTTAATCCATTATTTTGATCCAAAATAATTATACATAAGCTTTGGTAGAATGATTTTCATTCTGTCTATCACAGGAAAAGATGAAATCAGTATAGCTATGCTGCTGTTGCCCATAAAGGATTTAATAACAAGCAGGAGCTTTTTGAATTAGGACAACGTGCCATAAGATTTGTTTGTTTTTCCGCTTAATATATCATAGTTGATATTTGAGTTTCTTCCAAATATCAACATGGATTATATCCTATTTCTACGTTAGCTAGCCAGTTTTAACAGACAAAGACACTGAATATGATTTGTTGCTAATGTAGTGATTACAAACTTGTTAGGAGAGAATAGATGAGCGATCAAGCTGATATGAAAAAAAGGACGAAAAATTTTAAGTCTAATCTTTGAGATAAAGTTGTGGAAAGTTACATTTTGCTTATACAAAAAAAGTACAACTAACCAGTTAACTGCATTCGACATGTATACATATCAATCCAAAATCTATTTTAAAACATATTTTTTGGAAAAACATCTGTCTGTCTGTGACAAAGATAACTCTTCCAGCTAGACGGATAAAATTTCGTATATGTTATTTACATCACATTTGAAAGTTTGTACCACATTTTGAGTTGAATCTATTCTGGGATAGTCTGTTTGTCCGACTGTTCGAATATAAGTTAATACAATAACTACAAAACGAAAAAAAATTAGATAAATAAAATTCGGTGCACAGATTTAGTGGATATGTCTATCATGTGGATATGTCTATGTTATGTGGATATGTCTATCAAATTTTGAGTCAAATCTAACAAATGGTTTAATGTCTGTCGATATGTACTTTCAGAAGCATGTAAACACGATCACTCACTATCACAATTATTTAAATATATCAAATTGAGTATGTCATTTTGTGACTGCAATTGTAATTCTGTGGCAAATTTTGGTTTCATCAATTGGGAAGAAATACGTCTAAAAAACAAATGAGTGAGTCTGCAAGAAAGTTTTGGGGAGACACTTCCACTGTTTATAAAACATATCTGCCATAAATATAAGATTTCATAAATATTTACCGAATCAAAAAGGGTCTGCAAATATCGATTTTGCTATTTTCTTTTTCAGCTCTTACGATGTCTGTGAGTTAATCCAAAATCACAAAAGTGAATTCTGTCCTATGTTTCCAAACCCCGATGAATGCGGCTGTCCGATGAAGGCTGGTTCTTATTCCTTGAAGAATGCTCCGGTAGTTCTGCCTGACTTTGGAGAAATTTTTGTGAAAATACTTCAAGTATGTTTCATTGTCAATTTTCATTCCGTATAATGATAATAATACAAAATGGAACTCTATGCAAAATTTATTTCCTAAAATTTGGTATCAGATGCTGTGTTCAAAAGAAAAACAGTCCGAAGATAGCTGTACTGTCAAGTCAGCTTATAATTTTAAAACGATTGATATTATGTCAGCATTACATTAAAGTTGGTTTATACTTAATTCATATATGTATGGTTTAAAATAATCCTACTGTTATGTTTTATGGCACTTTCCAAACCCGCTGACAGTTATCTGTCAGCGATTTAAGCCGAGTGAGCGTCTCTTGTTTATAGAGTGGCGCCAACTAGGGCCAAGAGTACGACTTAGCTATTCATGCGCCACAACCCTTTTTACGGGGCGAACTTCATCCACTGGGGAATTCATTCATCCACAGATCGTAATTTAGACGTGAATCAGAGAACGGTCACCTCTGAACCAGTACCCCCAGTGGTATTACTCTCGACATGGAGGACTTTTTGACCAGGATGGATTTATACGTGCGCCAGCCACCACATACACACGGAGAGTCTTCGGCCAGTGGGGTGCGAACTCACAACCTAAGAGATGCGAGTCCAACGCTCTATTAACCAGGCAATCCCGGTCCATAATCCCTCCGTAATGCCTATTATTAAAATTATTTCGATTCATCTTGCGCAGACTGATATCACAATGAATCTTCACCACACCGTTAAATTTTTTCGTCCATCCACGCCAGGCTAATTCCAACACCTTAGTTAAACAAACCCCGGTTTCTCCCGAGCTTCCCCTACCGTATTCAGTGACCCCAAAGGCGGGTGGATAAATCAATTTGTACTGAGGGAAAATTAACTGAGACTGGATATCCAACTTTCTAGTCCATGACGTGTTAATTCTGAACGGTTTTTAGCATTAACGATTATTTTGCATTAGCATCACTCGATTGGCAACTTTTTAAGTGATTTTGAACATCCGATTTTAAATTCTCTATAAAAACTGACTATAACTCACTCTCTAAAGCTGACTATACTTCGTTTCAGATAATTTCTTTTAACTGAGTTCATAAATTTTAAATTTTATAAATATTATCTAAATTTTATATCGATTTATTTGAATGTAATTGGAGTACACCTTCAGCTTTTTAATGTAATGGCGAGATAAGTTCTTACGGAAAATTCATATTAACCTGTCTTTGAAAAGTACATGCATTTTAAAATCTCATGCACAATTTGCATTGGCATTTGTGCAATCACATGCACTTTTATTTGAATTGGCATTTCTTTTGATCATAGTGCCATTGTCGTGTAAGGCATTCATTTCCTAATCCATTGAACTTTTGGGGTTATATACTGAACGTGAGCCTAAACTGCTGAGAAATTATTAATTTTCAATATCTTTATAGTATTTTTTTCATATCATTTCTTTTTGTAATATCTTTGCATAAAATGTGCGTGCATAATTTAAGAAATGCATAATAACCAATTAAAAAATCGTAAGTGGTGGAAAATTGTGAAAAATTTCAAGAAGTAGAAGGACTCAGAAGCCTACAAATCTCTCCGACACAGAAAAAGAAGAAAAAAAGAAGTAAATAAATTTAAATTTCAAGAAACATTGTACTATATCAGGGATATTCTTTAAAGAATATTTAATATTTCGTTCGAAAAAAATGAAATCTACTCTGCCAGTCATTTCAGCTTTTTTTCCTATTGTGTGGTAAGCGAGGGAGGATGAATTTTTTTTAGATAATTGGTCTTCCTCAAATAATTTATGCACTTGTCATTCTATATAATCTATTTTTATTTAAAAAATTAAATAATGGTTTTAAAGGATTTTTCTTTTTCTATTTTAGGGACATTATGAAGGAAACATCACCATCACAGACAAAAATTCAAACAAACAAGTTGGTTGCATTGCAATTACCTTTGAAATAGAACCTTCAAGCTAACAAGTAACAAAGGGTTTCTCCATACAATGTATCATCACCATTTATGTGATTATTCATGAAAAGCAATTCTCTACAGTTTTACATAAATAAATATATGCATATAAATTTTTCTATTTCACATTCTCCTTTATGTATATAACTAATTACTTGTTTACTCCTACCATTTCTTATAGCAATTTTATAGCATTGCCGTTGTAGTTATTAAAACAAATGAAAATTCATAGAAAATCTGCATTGTAATTTATTTTAAAGAAATTACTTACATGTGCTCGATGATTATTAAAGCTCTCGAAACTACTGTAAATGCTGTATATTCTTTTTCTAAGGATATTCGTTTTAAATTTAAAACTTTTTAAGTATCATAAAACGTACTACAAAAAATATGTGACAACCACAAACAGATTTGGGTACGGCGTACATTATAGTGTCAGTGAGTGATATACATATTAGATTTGCATTCCGTTTTAAAATTATGCTTGGGACGTAGTTTTGAATCGTGGAAATGCCACCTTTTAATGAAATCTTACTTTCAGTTGAGATGCTGAAGGTGAGATTATATTCAAGCGACTTCGAAGGTACGAGTTTAGTTTAGTTATATTTACGTCCCGTTTTTTAAGCAACACTAGAGCTATTTTGGGACGGACCTCGTAACTTTGAACCGCGTTCAGATGACGAGGACGACTCCTTTAAGTATAAGGTAAAAAACAAGATCCAATGCTTGAGAGAACAACAGTAATGTTTGTCTGTCGTCAGTGACGTAATTAGGATGGAGCAGACAGGAGAAGGAGAGCCCTGGGTGACATTACCAGGGAGCGCAAAATTATGAAATAAATTAGTTGAATTTAATAAAAAGTACTTTATATTTTTTAACTCTTATTCCCTAGAACTAAATTAAATCTTAAAACAGAAAGTGAAATTTTTTCTCTCATTTTAAAGCTTTTATATATTCAGTTACCTCGATTAATTCCCAAATTCAATATATTTTCCGTACGCCAACATCACTTCTGACATAGACAAACGAGGCATGGATGCCTGAAAATACTTTTTTTTTTATTAATAAGGAACAGTAAATGCATCTCAATGTTATAAATGAATCAAGCGAGTAGTATTAGATAAAATCAATCGCAATGTGTAATCGTATTTTATATAAATAAACTCAGAAAATCATATTTCTATACACCAAGCATTCTTATCAACCAACAAAAACTGATTAGTGTTTCGGAACGTCTAATTGATTGTTTAGCATTGCCACAAACTGAACTGAATGAAAACCAGACAAAAATTTCATTAATAATAAAAGAGTTAAGCATAGAAATTATTAGGAAATTTTTTTTATTTGATTAAATAAATTTCGTGCAGTTACTTTGATATTTTTGATAATGGAATTAATATATTTCTTTGTAAATTTGAATCAGAACAATCAAGAAACAAACTTTGATATTTTTTATTTATTTATTTATTTTGTATATAACAATAAAGTTGCTCTTGAAACAAATTTTTCGCAGGAGTTTCACTCTATTTTACAAATTGATTGAGTTCTTACAACCAATAATCATGTAATTATATGTTACTGCACAGCTTTCGTCAGCTTAATGAGAAAATTATTACAGACAGATACCCCTTCCGGCCAAAATTATGATGTAATTGACTTCTTAAAAAATTCAAAAGTGTTTACTACATTAGACCTGAAATTTTTTTTTTTTCATGTTTTTATAAATTTCAAGCGTATAAACTATACTTAATTTGTTGTTTCGAATGAATGATATGTTTTTCACAAAGCTTCGTTTGGATTTTCTATTTCATCAAATTTCTTCCAGAAATTAATTAACAATAACTTCGGTGAATTCTTATTTGACAAAACACTCCTCCTTTATATTGAGCTGTGGGGATCGTGTTTTCATCAAGATGGCGTCGCAATTTAATTTGCGTGCTCGTACAAGTAGATTTATCATGCGATGCACGAGCCAACTGTATTTTCTTTCTTTTCCCGAGATTTATATTTGTATTCCATTAACTAGCACAAACTTCTTTTAATGTTTCCTTTGAATAAAAATTTTATTTTTTTGCATCAATTATTAAATTGAATATTAATAAATCTCCAGAGAAGCTTCCTTTAGAAATCCAAAACAAAATTAAACTGCGAAGAGTTTGGCAACGTTCTCGCGACTCTCAAGTGAGAACGGAACTTCGCAGAACCCAGGATGAGATAAAAGGGTTAAAAGTAGATCACTTCGAGCAACGGCGAGCTGAAAACTTAACACGCGCGCACTTAGGCGCCGCTCCTCCTTTCTCAGAAAACCATTCTCCTCGATCCCCCCCCCTAAGAGGGGAGACATGAGAACTCGCCCTTGCTCCAATCGAAAAGGCGAAAATTTTGACGCCACACACGGACGCGTGGCTGTCAACTCCCTCCCCCTGACGAAATATAACACAGATCAGCAGGAGAATTTTTTGACACGTGAACATGCAAACAATCTCGAGCCCATTCGGCCGACGGAGATCATAGAATTTATGAAAAACATTAAGACGAATAAATCGCCAAGATTGGACCTAATTACAAATCGCATGATTAAAAATCTCCCGCCTAGATTTATTTTATATTTAACTTTTTTAAATTTTGGTTTTGAGGCTTCTGCGAGTGCCTCCATTTGAATTTTTCCTAGATTACCAACTGCATTTTCTGCGTCATCATTGCTATTAATTTTGAAGGGCGGAAAGGGTTTTGAATTTAAAATATGCCGAAAGTTCTCCCAGTTGGTGGATAATTGTGCTGGTGAATTTAATGAAAAGGTTCCAGTATTAAAAGTCAAAATTACTGGAAGGTGATCTGAATCTAAACAATTTAGCACTCTAATTTGAGAGTGAAAAGGAATTCGCTTTAATATTGCGAAATCTATGACGGAATCATTAAAACTAACTTCATTAAAGTGTTTTGGAGGGTGGGGGGCCAAAACATTGATTCAGTCCTGAGTTGCTAAAAATTTAAACAGTTGATTTCCATACGCTGTTGTTTTGTAGTTATTCCAAGCGATATGACCCGCATTCATATCGCCCGCAATGATAACATTAGGGCCTAAATTTAAGCTTTTTCAAATCCTCCAGTGGGAACATGTAAGAACTCACAGATCGTACATATGCCGCCCGATTTTGAGAGGGGCTAGATTTCCTAATTTAACCTTAATAATTGTCGCGTCCATCCTCTCTAAAACGGGAGTGGGGATGACGTGATGTTCAATTATTGATTTCACATAATTACAAGTACCTCCTGAAATGCGCTGAAAATTATTCCTATCTCCGATTCTGTCATTTTTATAAATCTGGTAATTAGCGATTAGGGGTGTGCACTCAGGGGGGAGTAGGGTCTCTTGAACCAATAACACATCAAGATTTTGCTCTAAAACAAAGTCTCTTACTTCAGCTATCCTGGGACGCAAGCTATTTGCATTCCAGGTGCAAACTTTAAGATTATGCAAGTTTATTGAGCTGTAACGATTGAATGTTAATGTTGGGGACCGTTAATAAGACTGACGTATTATTCGAAAAGAAAATACGCCATATTAGCACCGTGGGATGCAGCACGAATTGCTGGTAATACCTTTTAAAAGGCTTGGAGTAGAAGAGGTGGATCGCACCAATCTTCTCTCATGAGTTTAGCTAGTCCAGAAAAGATGTCGATAAAAATTTTGGAATTAATTGCATCCACTGGGATCGATTGTTTTGGAATAGAATCAACTAAAACTGGGGAAGCAGGTTCTCGTTCCGCTGGTGTATCTAAGGAGGGAAATCCTTCTGCATTTGACAGCATACTAGCAAGGGACACTTTATCATCGGTTTTTCTGTAAATTTTTTGAGGTAGAGGCGTCCTGGGGAGATCCCAAATGGATCGTTTTTTTTTTTTTTTTTTTTTTTTTTTTTTTTTTGAAATTTACTGGTGGAGGGATTTCGTCCACCGAATTTAGGAAAACGTGGGCACTGGCGCCAGTTCGCTGCATGGTCACCCGCACAGTTTGCACATTTTAATTTATCCTCAAAAGCTAAAGGACATTCTTGAGCCCTATGAGGTTCCGCACATTTAACACATTTCACAGGAAGATTGCATGCTTCAGAACTGTGAAAGAATCCCTGACACCGCCAACATTGTGAGGGCCTCTTCCTACCTTTGTATAGCTCTACTGAAATTTTCGTGCCAAACATTTCAGTAAGAGAGTATACCGTTTCAGACAGAGTTCCGTTTGCGATTTGCGCATAAAATAACGGTATTGGAGATTTTGTTTGAAATTTTGACAGTTGAGTGATGCTGACAACTGTAAAGCCTTCCTTTTGTAATTCCTCTTTAATTTCGTCAATTGCCGTGCAGGAAGGAAGTCCTCGTTTATGGGCCTATCAGTTTTTAGCATAAAGGTTTTGAACTCAGCACCCTGAGCTTCAAGGAGACGAGAAAGGCTTCGGTGCTCCTCCTCAGTTTCTACAGTTAATTTTACGAATTTACAGCTCATGCTGGATTTTAATGAAGGGGTCTCTAATCTATGCTAAGCATCACTTTAAAGTCAGTTCTAGAGGTAACAAAGAGGGGCGGTATTTTCCTTCGTTTTGGTTGTGCATCGACCTCATTGTCTAATGCAACCACTTCAATACCTTCTGGTTGGGTTTGGATCTTTATGCTCTTTCCTTCCTCATTAATCTTTAAATTTTTAACTTTTCTGACGAGATGGGCAGCTGGAGCTATAAACCCATCTTCGTCTGCGGTTCTCTTTTTGTTTACTTTCTGAGCATAAGTATTAGCATTAATTTCATTTCTATTAATTTTTTCGATATTAAGTTTACGCTTAGGTGTCTAATTTGATTTTACATTACTATTTTCGTTATTTTCTGAGGTTGCATTAGCCTCTCTGTCTCTAAATTTTTGACATATCTTATTAACTTCGTTTAGTGCTCGCAGGGAACTTAAAAAGGGGGATCCCTAGTTTGATTAAAATTGAGTTTAAAATGGAACTCACCCTGCCAATTTCTGTCCGAATCTGCCGGTGCTTCCCTGACTCCTCTGCATGGCATCTGAGTGCTTGGGCCCAGTTTCCCATGGTATTCCTGGTTGTTATGGCTTGAATGTTGTCCATATGGGTTTTGTAGATAATTTCCTCCGATACTTGTATTGAAGATGTTTAGGCTGGGGGGTGAAACAGGCCTGGGGGATGTATCTTGATTTTCTGTTGATTTCAGGACATCATCTACCGTGGGTAGCTGGGTGGTAATTTTTTCTTTCATCACTTCTGGAATATCCATTTCCTCTTCTGAGGATGAACTTGACGAGTTAGATTGCCCCGTTCCACTATGGCAGCGTTTCTCAACCTTTCAGTATTCGCGGCCCAGTTTTCAATCATAATTTTCATCGCACCCCCCGCTTACAATAAAATGTATACAACAATAATGTAAATTGAGTATTTTAGATTCTGTTTTTAAATTATTTTTAACTAACTACCAAAACAAGAGTAAAAGCGAGCCAACGTTGGCGTGAAACCACATCTTGCATTTTGGACAAGCGGGCGGTGAACAGATGAAGCGAATGAAAGCGGGGAAAATTTAAATATTATATTTGAAATGAAAGCCAAACAGAGAGATAACGTTAAAAGAGTATGAAAGTAGAACAATTCGTTAATGAAAGTTAACCTAGACGGGGTGAGCTAAATTTAGAAACTGGGAATACATTTTTTCGAATAATAAAAGAAATAAAACAGAAGCATGATTAAACAAAAGAGAAAAAATAAACAACGTTTGTGGAAGGGAATCCACACGACCGATGCCGTCTCGAGCATAAGCGGAGTAAATGTTTTCTCATAGGAAGAAGGAAAATGTTCGATAACGCAAGTTTCAAATCCAGCTAGTCTCATTCGAGTCGATCCTTTTATCGCTATTGAATTTATCATGAAAGTGTATGTTATATATGTTTTCGTGTTAATTGCAATTCACCATATTAAATATTCACGGCAGCAGATTTATACAGACTCATGGATAAAGTTTAAGCGGAAATAAGCAAGCATTAGAGATAATCAAGTATCAACAAGTACACAGACGAGGAAAATAAAATCAAGAAAATATTCAAGAAAGTAAATGAAGAAGAAGGGCCCCTGTGTATCATTTGCTCAAAAATGTTGACTGCAGACATCATGAAACCTAATAAACTTAAACGACATTTGGAAACTTTTCATAGTGAGTACATCAGCAAACTCAGAGAATTCAACGAATTAAAATTAAAATCATATAAAAAGCAAAAATCTTTTTTTAGAGAAACTTTATCTGTAAATAAAAAACTTTAATTGCATCTTACAAAGTTCATATAAAATAGCCAAATGTAAAAAACCTGACACCATTGGTGAAGAGCTTATTTTACCAGCAGCAATTGAAATTGTAGAAACTATGTTTGGAGACAATTTTTAAAAACAATTGCAGTCCCTACCTCTTTCAAATGATACTGTTGCTCGTCAAATTGGCGATATAGCTGAAGATGTACAGTGTCAGCTTTTCTCGAAGTTGCGTGACAAACTGTTTTCAATACAGCTTGATAGTAATAAAGATGCTCATTTAATTGCCTATGTTCGAATTTGTGATAATATGTCAGTAGTAGAAGAACTACTTTTCTGCAAACCAATAGAACTCAAAACAACAGCGCTCGCATTATTTGCTATTTTAAATGATTTTATGAACGAGGCAAACATAGAATGGAAAAAATGCGTCGAAATACGCAACGATGGTGCTCGTTCAATGTCTGGAAGATTCCAAGGTATACAAGCACACATTGCATGATCCACAGAGAAGCTTTGGATTCGAAAGAAATGAGTCCTGGTCTGAATATTGTGTTAACTACGGTTGTAACCGTAGTAAATTATATAAAAATGTGTCCCCTGAAATTGAGAATATTGTCTGCACTTTGTAAAGACATGGGTTCAATACATTCAGCGTTATTATTTTATTGCGAGGCAAGATGGTCATCACGTGGGAAATTTTTGCAATGTGTTTATGAATTAAGAGAAGAAATCGCCATTTTCCTAGAAGAAGAAAATACACCGGAGGCCGAGAATTTTCGCGATGGTTTATTTGTAATGAAATTGAGGTGCTGGTCGACATATTCGAGAAATTAAATAACTTGAATCATCAACTCCAAGGTGCAAATACACATATGTTGGATACGAATGATAAAGTTAATGTTTTTTGTAGAAAATTGGAATTGTGGAGCAGAAATTTAAAGCAAAAAACCTAACAATGTTTGCAAATGTGGATGATTGTGCTGAAACTTACAAGGCTAAAGAAGAACATGTAAAAGTTGTTTTTGTAACCAATGGAGTTGTTGCCATGCTGGCAAAGAATTTAAAAAAAAATATTTTCATGCTGAGGACAAACTGATAGCAAGTTACGAGTGGGTTAGGGATCCATTTCATAAGACTCCCGAAGGACTCTCACTTGATGAGGAAGAATAATTCATAGACTTCACGACAAGTGATGAAACTAAAAGACAATTTAGTAATGAATCACTATTTGAATTCTGGGCAGGAGTAAGGATGATGAGTGGATTAGGGATCCATTTCATAAGATTCCCGAAGGACTCTCAATTGATGAGGAAGAATAATTCATAGACTTCACGACAAGTGACGAAACTAAAAGACAATTTAGTAATGAATCACTATTTGAATTTTGGGCAGGAGTAAGGATGATGAGTGGATTAGGGATCCATTTCATAAGACTCCCGAAGGACTCTCAATTGATAAGGAAGAAAAATTCATAGACTTCACGACAAGTGACGAAACTAAAAGACAATTTAGTAATAAATCACTATTTGAATTTTGGGCAGGAGTAAGGATGATTTTTTTGCACTAAAAACAAGGGCATTTCACATTCTATTACCATTCAACATCCTACCTTTGTGAAACTGGATTTTCTGCTGTGGCTCCTTTGAAGACAAAATATAAAACAGAACTGAGAGTAGCTATTTCTAATATTAAGCCTTCCTTCGAAAAACTTTGCTCTGCAAGATAGCCCCAAGGAAGTGACTAATAATTATTAAATTAGTTTTTAATTTAGTACGTTTTTATTAAGTAAGTTTAGTCGAAATGTATTTTGTTTTCTATGTGTATGTGTGCTTTCCTTTCAGTCAGTTAATCCATTTTTTAAAATAATATTTTCTTTTGTATATCTCGCGCCCCCCTAGGGGGCGCCCCACAGGTTAAGAATCGCTGCACTATGGGCCTCAAAGAACCAGTTCGGGGTGATTTCGCTCCTCTTTTCTTCTCGTTGTGGATTTCCCTCAAAAACAGCTCTTTTCTGTCAAAGACGGAGCTCGTCTTCTCCACTTGGAGACCAAGTAGAGAATCCCCGAGTAATATAGTTCGTCAACGGATTCTGAGACGACTCCATCTCATTAAGGGGTGAGACGCAGAAAGATAAGCGCGTTTCCGATATAATTATCTGTAATGTTTACGTTTCAGAAAACCGCGAGTCTTCATTGTTAAATGTAAACATCTCCTCCTTTCATCCCTATTTTGACTAATTAAACCCATCCTAACGCATGCGGAAAAGCACAGAGGGTTTTACAATCCGTTACTAAACTATACCACTGGGGGGTACTGGATCAGAGTGATCGTTCTATGATTCAGATCTAAATTACGATCTGTGGATGAGTGAATGAAATGCATGAATGAAGTCCGCCCCCGTAAAAAGGCTTGCGACGTGTGTGCAGCTAAGTCACACTCTTGGCCCTAGATGGCGCTACTGAAAAAACAAGAAATGCACCCTTGGCTTTAAATCACTGACCACTAAAGTCAGTGGGCTTGTCTATGACAAATGCCATTAGAGACAACAACAAGTAAATTATTATGATAGAAATCTGCGAACTAATAGTGTGTCCCACTACTTTTTCGACAGACTGTATTTGAAAAAGTGCATTTGTATTGAAGTTCACAAAACAGAAAGCTACAGGGTCAATCCATTCAATTGAGCTAAAAATAGAATAGTGGTGACCGAAAATCCATCGATAGCAGTCTCACAGACCACACGTCCCCAGTTAAGGGATAATACAGGGTGGCAGAATATCTCCAACAAACAATTTTTAATATAACTTTATTTAAAATATACAAACCAACAAAATATAACAAATAATAATAAGAGTAGACTTTTACTAACAAATAAATTTAATTAGTTTCAAAGTGGCCGTGTTTTGCAGCGTACAACAGCTTCCAGAAGATCCCGCTGGTACACTTTTTGACTTATTTTAACAACCCCATCCACAAAAACCCAGAGCTGTTTTGCCGCTTGCACAAATTCTGCCTCAGACCATGACCGACTTTAGATGCTGACGATGTTCAACAATCGCCAAGGTGCTTGGAGACCAAGGTCTACAGACCTGATCCCATTGTTCTGGGAGTTTTGAGTTTGTTGGACGGTAAAGTGCTTCTCATTACTAAAAAGGAATCTCTCCCAGCGCTGACTTGCGGCCCGTCTCAAAATTCATCTTTGTAGCCGCACGAGTTTGTTTTCTTCAGCCAGAAGCTGAATGCTTTGGAACTGGTAAGGCTTCAGCCCAAGCTCTGTTTTTGCCATTCGCCGCACTGATCGGTCACTTATTCCCATTTCACGAGGGATCTTTCTAATTGGAAACCCTCGGATTTCGTTGAATTCGCTCTTTGATTGTCTTACGGTTATTGAAAGTGTTTACCATACATTTTTATCCACTTCCTGTACTTGAAGCCTCATCGCCAAGCTCTTTGAAACGACAGATTGCATTAACAGTTGCCGACAGATTGCCGATGCACATTAAGCATACGAACAATTTCGCAACATCGTTTTCCTTGCTTAAACAAATCTGAAATTGCAAATCCTTTCCTTGACAGTGTAAAAAAGCCAAAAAAACAATACATAAACTAAGAGAGATATATATAAAAATATCTTATAATTGAAGGGACAGACAAAAAGAAATGAACACAAATTAAAAAGAAATTATAGTGAGTGTGTTGTGATTTTCTAATGAACTGCCTGGTTTTAAATACAATAGTTTTAATTTCCGCAATCACAGCTACACTACAAAATTTACAAACACACATAGACAATTAGGTTAAAGAAAACAGTATGGTGGAGGGATACCACCATTTTCAGCCGAAAGCATTTGGCGTTAGCGCATAGGGAAAAAGTCGATCTCAGGATGCAGGTCTCCAGTTCAGCTGCTTGTCTGTAAAACGCCACAAGGGGTCGCTCTCTGCTCAAGGGAAAAAGAAGTGCTACAAAATTAGTTAACATCTGTTCTATATGTATTAAACTTATTATTCGAGTTTTTCGCCGCACCCTGTAATGGTTTGTAATTCGGAACTGCAAATATACTATTATGCGTTCATTAATTATTTATAAAATAATTTTAAGACTGAGATTTGTTATACATGCAAGATGCTTAACTGGAGCATGATGAGTCATGCACATTGATTGGAAATCTTGTTCTTTTACATTATTTCATTTATTTAAGATTACAATCCATAAACAGAATTTTCTTCAATTAAATCTGTATCAAAAAAGTTAAAATTAGTACCAACGAAAGTCAAGATGAATTAAGTTTATAAGATTTTTTTTTTCTTTTCTCCTTTTACAAAAGAATGTAGAATAATTATAATAATAATAACTTGTCTTGTGCAAAGGCTTCTCTATGATTTTTAGCACTAAGTATTAAAATGGAACCTTAAAAAGTTATAAATACTAAATAATCGTCAAATTTAAATAAATAATAACTAAAGTTGTTATGTTTACACTTTTAGAAATAAATTTGGAATTTTTAAAGGAAAAATTGTGATTTTTCTGAAAAATGTTGTCTTTGAGTATTGAATGCTTGACTTTTTGGATAGGAAGCAACGACAAAATTGCTTGGTAGAAGGAGGGTTATTCGAACTGAACAGAAAGTACAGCTCTGGACCTTTTCCTATTAGAAGGGCTATCAGAATTGTGTTGTGCCAAATTCATGAGTATTTCAAGATTATGAATATAAATGCTATTGTGAAAATTTATTGAGAGGTCCTGTGCATGAATTTAATAAGATTTGGTTTAATTCATTACAAATTTGGTCGTTTCTAAAGCAGACAGAAACGTCAATTACTTATGTAATAGTAAAATTTTGAAGTTGATCGAATTTACTGATACTGGATTAAGCACAATACAAAAGTGACTGGCAAAGCATAAGTAATTACGGGGTTGAGATAAGAATTACAGATGAAATTTAAGAAATAGTAAAGTTTATCAGTTGAAACTTTACTATTTCTTGCAAGTAATGGAAAAGCAAGTCTTTGCTATATTAAATTTGTTTTTTGCGTTTAATAGGTGGAAGCCAGGCGAGTTTGTCTTCAAGAATAGAGCCAAGACACTTAAATATATTGGATTCAGAGGATATTAGTGTCTTGAATTTTAATGTTAAAAACTTCATAAGTGGTTGGATACATTTGTGTGAATATTATTGCAATGGATTTGTGTACATTAATTTTAATTTTTTAAATCTGGGGAAGTTCACAGAATTGATGTAAATGTTTATTTTATTTAACAACTGCAAGTTTGCATTTTTTATTGGAGGAGAACATTATAGTATCACCTGAAAAGATGGCCATCTTAGTTTAGAGGAGTTGTTTGAGAAAATATGATGTAATACTGGAACATTTAAAGCTCCCTCTATAACTTCTGATTGGATGATATGCTTGTCTGAGAGTGTATTGTTAACTTGACATGGAATGTTCTGCTATTTAAGTAAGAATTAATACGTTGAATAATATTTGGTGGAAAGGTATAATTAATAAATTTGCAAATAAGAGCAGTAACCCAAAGGAAATGTCAACAACTCATCTCTGATAGCGATTTAATTTATAAGATAACTTTTTTTCATAAATACTGACTTGTATTTATCAAAATATTATAACAACAAAAATAATAAGAAAATTGAGATAGTTCTTTCTCTAACAAGTATATATATATATGTGTGTATGTGTGTGTGTGTGTGTGTGTGTGTGTGTGTGTGTGTATAATAAGATATCTTTCCTGTTTTTATTACAATACAATTTTTAAATAAAGGTTATCTGACAGCTTTTGACTAAATATAACAATATTTTTTATTGTTTCCTTTGAAAGACCACTTATTTACGCTTCCAAATCTGTGTTTTTTTTTTGTTTCTACGATTATTATATCAGAAGATGTAGATGTTTCTTTAAATCAACATTAACGAACACGAAACCGGAAGTAGGACAGAAATAACCGGAAGTCAGTTTTTTGCGCTTTAATATCATTAATATTCACTGATTAAAATTCACTAAAGGTTCTGTTGTGAAATTTGAATATGTAGGGCATGTTCAAAAGCGAGTGGTTACTCAATTGAGAGCTTTAAAAAAAATCTGTTAAAGGTCTTGGGGGTAAAGGAAAGCTTACAGATAATGTCATAAATAATTACAAAACTATTATGGCGTTGCAATAACATCCAATGTTGGTAATTTATAGCAGATTCAAAGTGCAACACTTGCTGCATTTTCTAATGTTCCAGTAATAAAAAGCCAATGCATGGACAACGTCCAAAAGGAAAGGATTCTTGGTGCAAATACCAACTTGCACTTTCAGAATCCAGAAATATAAACACTCAAGTATAGGACTCCCAAAAAATATTATGAATATTATTAATCTTACTTATATTAAATTATGTGACCAAAATCTTCTGAAAAAAATGCCTTCATGGAAAAACACAAAATGGTAATGAAAGTCTGAACAATCTATTATGGACAATTATTCTCAAAAATACGTTTGTTGAGTTGAAAACTTTGCGTTTAGGGACTAATATAGCTGTGTTGTTATTCAATGATAGTTTTTTCTGGCATAATAGAAATTTTTAATGAATTGGGTATTATTCCAAATCATTACATGCTAACACAATACAGTACCTTCGACAACGAGCGAATTGGTGCTGCAAAAAGACTTCTTTGCCTGTTACAAAATTGGCCAGAAAAATAAAATGAGCTATTAGAAAGAAAAAAAATTAATAAAAGAGAGAATAAGGAAGTCATTTGCTGCAAAAGTGGTGAATTTTAAGTGTTTAAAATGAAATATTGTTTTAGATGTATACTAATAAAGGCTTTAAATGCATTTTTTTAATGTGTTTTTTGTCAAAATTTTACTACTCAAAATATAGTTTCACAAAAACTTATGGATATATTTTCTTGAAATTTTGTATATATATTACCATAAGTGTTATGAAGGAAATAAACTTAGGATTTAGGTCTAATGATAATATTTTTTATTTTTATTTTTAGCACTTTATTGCCAGTAGTACCTGTGATTTTTACAGCATTTTTACCATAAAATGCTCGAAGACCCATAACTTTTTTCATTTGTATATTTTCCTTAGCTTTTAGTTCATAGCCTTTATAAGTACAATAAATATGTTGTGTAGAAAAATAATTTAAATTGGAGAATTTGAATTTATTGTAGAGTGTTTTGCGTTTTGCTCTAATTTCATCAAATTTTACCTAAAATACCTCAATTTAATTAATTAAAGGATTTTCAAATTTTTCTAATTAATGTTATTCATTGCTTTGAGACATAATCATCAATAAAATATACTAAAATAGATAATAAAAAGATTTTTTAAAAATATGCCTCCGAAACCAGGCAGATACCTAAAATGGAGAGGGATGTGTATTTTGCATGATGTTTGTAGTATCAAAATGAATTGAAAAATATATTCCTCCTTATGTCAAATGTATTTACAATACAATGAAAACATTTCATTTTTATATTACACATTTTATCGCCCACTTTTCATTAGGTTTTAAAGATAAATAATTAATACACATATGATAATATGTGGTAGATATAAAATAAGAATATAACATGGGGATAAAATAAATATTATCATTAATATAATATTCTTTTAAAGCACGTATTATCATGGAATCTTTTAAACTTGAAAATAGAATAAAAATAGTTTAAACAAATACTAATTTAATTCACCTTAGGTATTTATTTTTTTATTTAAAAAGTGAAAAACACCCACTTGATACATTCACGGATTTATGAGTGATATCCAATAATATACATCTTATAAAATACAAGTAATGCTATGATATACGATGTCCTATTTGTGTAATGTGTTAAGCACATATTTTCCTTAAAACGTTAAAGGTCACTTGATATAACTCCAATAAATGTTAATCACCCCAATTTATCAAAACTAAATGGAAAAGCAAAATTCGGTTGTATGTACTGCCTTTTATATAAATTTATTTCCACATTCCATTTATTTGCAAAATAAATAACATGCACTACATTCATTTGCAGAGATGTAATATTGGGGGAAGGATGAGATTATCCCCCTTCCATAAATAAATACTGGATATGGGAATTTCGAGCAGTCTTTATTTAATAACGCAAGCTCTGGGTATGCCCTTTTTTTTTTATCTTAATCTCTTTCGCGTTCCCTCTCCATTTCTAAAATTATTTCATGGGCCATATATATTTTTATATTTTATTAACTCTATGCCTCTACTTTAAATTTACCTCGTTTGAATTTAACTTCATGTCAATGAAAAATGAGTATGTATTCATAAAAAATTTTGAAAACCTGATTCTCATCTCTGTAAGTTGTAACTCTGATTGATTCTATGCATAAAATATTGATCCACCGCCCCCTTCTCTTTACATTTTAAAAATATCAATTTTCACTTCTCTCAAATCTTATTCTTTTTACAAGTATTAAAAAATCTTTCATAATTATAATAGTTTCCACTCCCCAAATCTTTGGGTTTTTTAAATTTAGCTTTTTAAGTGTAACAAAATCTTTTATAAAACTGCACCATAGTAAGTTTAATCCGCCGTCAAACCAATTAAATTTTTTTCGCACGCTTATGATATGACGTTTGAAACAACTGCATGCTTCTAACTATGCCATGCGTGCAGTTGCGGCTTTTTCTCTTTCCCCACCTACGGTTATAATGGACCTCCTTGAGCTTCACTGCGGCAGACATTGCAGTATTGATTAATCTCTTTTGTACCAGTTAGAGCGTCTCGAATCGAAATCTTGGGCGTATGGTACTTTAATCTTAAACATGATGATACGCAATTGTTGTCTTCGTATTTTCAATTCATTCTTTATTTTCTCTTCATATTTCATTCTCACATTTTCTCTACATATTTTCTCATCATTCTGCATTCGGACAATCAATACTTCTAAAGCGGTAAGTACCCCCAAGTTTTTTAATGCTGAAGTCTATGATATTGGTTAGCAGAGGCTATTTATTTTATTTGAAATTTTTAATAATTTAGTGTTACTAATGCTAGGATTTTAAATAATTCAATTTCGTTTTATCAAAATATAGATTTTTGCGTATTCTAGAATTATTTGTACGACAAGTTTCATTTATATATATATCCCATGGCTAACATATTAATTTTAAATTTTTTAATTATATGATCATATGGCTACCATTATATGATTAAATTTGTGTAAGAACCTAAAGTTTTTTTATAATTTTCAATAACCAATTAAAAATTGTATTCTTTGAAACAAACCCAGATTCATTGAGAAGGTTTTGGTATGATACTATGAAGCTGTTTCTTGTGCTTGTGTTTTACATAAAATTTTTTTTCTTTTCTTCTGCAGAGTGTTTTTGCATAATGTAACACTTACGCAAGAACCTAATCCATTTTTTCGTGAAACGAAATTACTCATGCTCTTTAAATAAGTACTGTTTCAAGTAGGGAATGTTACTGAAAGAATTTGAAACCGTTAATTGTGTATAGTATTATTGTACTTGTGTTGTCGATGCACAGTCCCAATATCCAAAGTATGTTTTTGAACTTCATGATTCTAGATACAATGATCTACACTGTCAGTGTACTCAAAAACCCACAGATGTTTTCCTTTATTAATCATTTGTATCCACTGGGGTACAAAATCCTTAACTTTTTTGATTCACTAAGAATAATATCCAATTCTAATTTTTTTATATTGATTCTAGAATGAAAGTAATTTGGTTTTCAACTTCTGGAGTTGAAAAAATATGCCAAAGTAAATTTTTATCAAAAAAAGTTTGCTTTTTAGTATTTATTTTGTAAAAGTGACTGCAATCAAAGTATAAAAAAAAAAAGATGACTTATGAATTCTTGATTTTATATACTATTGCAGAGATTCAAATGACATTTCATTATTTATTACTTGATTTTATATACTATTGCAGAGATTCAAATGAAATTTCATTATTTATTAAAGTGTAATATAAAGCGTAATCCAATCTCAAGGTTAAAATTTTTGCTTGTGATATTTTTGTCTTAAAGGGAAGCTTTTGTAATGGAAATTTAATTGAAATGGATACATTTAAGACAAGTGTACATAAAAGCCTAAAGATTTGCACTGGCTTAAAAATGGAGAAGAATGTACAGGCTATTCGTAAATTAATTCCTAATTTGGAGATTTTGATAACTAAAACTTTAAAAGTAATAAGTCAAATTTCACATGCAAATTAAAAACAGCATAGGAAGTTGAATTTTACGCAAAAAGTATTGGAAGCTGATATAATCTTAATACCAATAAAATTCTTTCTGGTTATACATGTATATGAACATGTCTCACATCTCCCTTGAAACAACTGTATCAAAATCAGCCAAATTTTGCACTCTTATTAAATAAGACATGAAAAAGAAAACTGTCAACTTTTCAAAGTATTCATTTATAAAATATTCATTTGATTCATTATTCATTTATTAAATATTCATTTGATTAGAAATAACAAGTTATTTTTTATACTGTCTCTACCAGTATTTTTTTAATTTTTATTTCAGTATGCCTGTTGACATTACTGTTATTTGTCTTAAAGTAGTGGTTTACCAACGTTTAAAAGCTAGCTTAAGTAAATTGGTTAAATGGAGACAACTTTTATACTATTTTTATATTTGTGAACAGAATTTGTAGAGCCAATATAAGAAATGATTAACTTACAATAAAAATTTGTCCTTAAATTTTTTTTAAATTTATGATTCAATTGATATTTTAATTTTAATTAAAAGTAGACAATAAGAATTTTAGACAATAAATGGTGTATTGTCTAAAATTCTTTTGTCTTCTCTTCTATATTTTATTCAAAATTCTTATATTGAAAATATTATCCAAGAAAAGATTTTTATCCTAATGACATATATACGGAAGATCAGCAGATTGAATTGAAACTGTTGACAATGAGTCTAATGACCCTGATGTGATTAATTAAAAAGTTAGTTTCAGCAAGTCAGTTTTTTAATTAAACAGTTAGTTTCTGCAAGTACCATACTATATTCTTTATTCCTGTGTATGCATTTTGATTACTGGGACATAATGAAATTTTGAATATTATTTATTTTGTGTATTTTTGATCTATCATGTCGTCCTAAGTTTATACATGAAAATTGGTTACATTCCATCATAAGTTTTAACTGCAAAGGCCTACATACATTTCTAAAATTTCATGTATGAGAAAGTACAGATAGGTAAACCATTGATGGATGGTCCAAATTTGATAATCTAGTTTTGAGGCTATATCCATGTACTGATATTTATCGATTTAGCTCTATTCTGTATTTATTTGTGTTAGCATTTATTCAGACAGACAACATCCTCTGAAAGACTTCTTTCAAAATTTGTTAGGAAACTAGAAATTTGAAAAGATGATGTACCAAATTTCATACACTTAATTCAGATCTGTTATTATATTCAAGTGGACAGACATAATTTCAAAAATGTGCTTTTATACTCATGGAATTGTGTAGCATGAAAATTCGTCAAGTTCTCCTGTTCCAATTATTTGATGATTGCACAATTTCTTCTTTGACTTTTTCTGAGATCTTAATTAATATTTCTTGATATTTTAAAATGTTACTTTTTCATCTTTTATCATCAATTTCAATAATAAAATTTTTCTACTTGAATCTGGTACACTCTGAACTCCTGCAGATGCAGGTAGCAGAGAAGCTGAGGCTGCAACGAAGGAAAATTTGAATAAAATTCAAAATTTATAAATAAAAACACCATCTTGCTGTTTTGGGATATTTAACTATTTAGATAAAAGCAAGAAGACATAAAAGAAGTCCTTCCTTTACAGGCTGATTTATTTCTTAATCATTTTTACAGGACTTCTTCACAAATAAATTATTCAACATTTTTGACCAAGAAATCATGAAAAAAATGATTGATTGTTAAAATGCGGTATAATGTATGCAAAATCAATTCTTGTATGTAATTGCTTGCTTGCTAATAAGATGCTATCTAATATCATTCCCCCCCCCACATAGATCGTTAAGTAATGGTATTTGTATTGTCGAACTGCACTGTTATTCTCTAATGATGGTTTATTCAATTGACAACCGAGGCCTTGAGATATTTAATGAGGCATATTTGGGTAATTGAAAATGTATCCGATTATAAGAATTGTAAAGATAAAAAGGGGAATTGTTTAATCCTTCTGTAACCCAAACACTGAATGGACATCCAAAATAAAAGCATCGGGACAACATGTTTTAGTTTTCCTCCATCACAGATCGCGGCTCAGAGCTCGTTTGTTGGTGTAACGATAGAAATGCTATCAACTATAATTATTTGCCCATGATAATGAATTATTTTTGGATATAAAAGTACTACTAATATATGAAAAACTAATACTTTGATGATTGAAATTCAATTACTTTGAACTCTTTTGAGACTAATCAGTATAATTACGAAATTTTAATGAAATAAAATTTTGTTTGAGTAGGGAAGATTGGAAGCTGTTATTAGTAAAGGGTTTCCCAAAATTAATGCATGATTTGAATTTGCCACTATTAGTGCAGTAAAGTGTTGGCAACCCAATTAAAAACCATTTGACAGCTGATAGGGTTAGTAAAAATGGAGCGTTACCCAATAGAACAACATATTGCCGCATTGAAGAAATACAGTCGAATCTCCAAGGCCGAATGGTCATGACACTGGTCTCGTGATCAAGAGACCTGCGTTCGAATCCCGCTGGAGGCAATGCGATTAATAGTATATATAAATAATTAATTCCTTGATTTTATGTTTTCCTTTATTTCATGTTTCAGAAGATACTGGACATTTCTTTAGTTTACCAGACAAGTGTTCTGGACTTTTCTTACTGTCTCCAGAAGAGTATTCTGGAACTTTCTCTGCTTGAATAAAAGCAGAAGATTTGTCAGTTACTGTATTCTCTCAGTTCTGAGTTCAGTTAATAAATTGGTTTAGCTCTACCTCTTGTGTGTGTCATTGAGTTCTGTACTATAGTTCTATGTGACAATATTAACGCAAGATTTGAATTAAATAAAAAACACAGTTTTTTTTTTCTTCTTGAAATTTTATATTTTTATTGAATTGTAAAGGTAAGGTTTTGCATGAAATAACACAAAGGGCAATTGGCCTCCACAGCTATGCTGGCACATACACACTCGTTACTCGAAATTTTCCATGATCATTTTGCATAAATGCAGCTGAATTTTGTTGATGCAGCATTGAATTCCTCCTTCATGCTTGTGGGCTTGTTGGTATAGATCTTGATTTCAAATTACCCCTTAAAAAGAAATCCAATGGTATTAAATCACATGACAATTCTCAAATTTTTGAATTGTGGCCGCCAGACTTTTCATTATTTTTGAAATATTATTCAACAATGAATACACGTTCTAGCGTGTAAGGCTCCATTTTTACTAAACTTAAACTGTCAACTGTCAAATGGTTTTCTTAATAATGTCTCTAACACTTTACTGCATGATTGGTGGCAAATACAAATCTTGCGTTAATTTTGGGACATCCTTTAGTAGTAAAAATTACTTAAGTTGTAATTATTAGTATAAAATAGCTTTCACTCGAATGTGTTATTATGTATAACTTGACTGATTTGTCGGTAAAAGAATGAATAAATAGCCGAAGAAAATGAGTTACAATTTTTATTTTATATTTTTTCATTACATTTTCCCAAATTGGAGATTATTTCTAATATTTTCTTATCAGCATATTTTTTTTAATTTTATGTTTGTTATTGCATTATTTTCTTTTAGTGGGTCACTATTTTATTTTAGTGATTAGTTTGAATTTGAGTGTTCCTGAACATTAAGGATAGAGAAAATCCATTTGTAATGAATCAAAATTTCTAATGTTATTGTGGAGTTGCATCTAAGTAACTATTTGTGAAAAAAAATAGCATTTCTTCAGCACTCTGCCAATATACACGATATTTTTCTACTATAACTTTCTTTATTAAATCTGTGAAATCAGACTTGAGATAGTGTTAAAAGGACAATAGCCTCTCTAGAAGAGCACTTCATATAGTTAAAAATATTAATTGAAATTATTTTTATTAACACTTGATTACTTGTTTTATAAAAAATAAAACTTGTGTCACTGCTGCGGTTGTATTATAGCTATTATTTTCATTGCAAGGACAGAGAGTGAAGTTCCCGCTATATCCACAAGATTCGTAATCTCAATTTATTCCATTTATGCACTTGATGACTTTCTTATTAAATGCCAAATTAGATGTAACAACTGTAACTTCATTCTGGGTTGAAAGGAAATGGAAAGGGAGCAGCCCATAGAGCTGAGATATTTATAGAGGGATTGCAACCCTACTTTGGTGGAGGACAAGATAAAATCACGTGACTTGTGGACAGAATTTGTGTTCACTGTAACCACATTCTCCGTTCCCCATTATATTTCAATGGTAGATTTTTTCTTGCTTTTAACTGTTAGATTTTAAAACTTATTCAAGCCATGGCTAACTATTGTTGTGCAATTGGATGCAAAGAAAAAGCTTCTATGGATAGTCCTGTATCATTTCACAGATATGTACAATAAACTTGTTCTGTTTATATCCATTTTAAGTCAATTTAAAACTTCGTAACCTCCATCACTCAGTGATTTTGGTGTTAAAACTGAATAATACTTCATAGTTTGGTTTAGTTATTGTATTAAATTTATTTAATTTGTTATTAAGCTTCATTTAAACTGATGTAACTGCATTATATTTTGTTACTTGCTTTATTTTAATCTCGAATGTGTTGCAAGTGCTTGGCTGCAAGCTTGGCGTGATTTTTTCTCGCCAATACACGTGTTTACATAAAAACACTATTGGTAATTGGTAATGGTAAAAAAACACTATTGACCGATTAATAATTGTGTATTTATTTTAGTGCAAATAAAGTTCCTTATTATTTCCAATATGTTGTTTTTTTTTACCATAAATATTCGAATCGTATTATACCGTAAAAGATATTCCATCATCATTGTGAATGAAATCGTGAAACTAAAACGCTTTATTGAAAATGTTATATAATAAAATTTCATAAATGTGCTAGCAGTAATTGCATGCTTTTATAAATTTTAATTAAGATCTAATAAGAAACTAGTGGATATTCTAAAGATAAACTATTAAAGAAAGAAATGCTATCTTTATAGATAAAAATTTTGTCTGAATGTTAACTTTATTAATAACTTGCGATATGCACATACACTAAAATCACCGTTTTCGTAAGCGTAACATTCAGGAAACCTGGGCTCGATTCTGAGCTATTTTTCTCTTTCTAAATTATTTCAAAATAATTAAACAGTTTTAATTCATATCTTTTTCATTTTTATGCAAAAATAAATATTATTCAGAATATTCAAGGGAAAAAAAAAAGACCTGGGTCACTTTTATAATCTGCTTTTGTTATAAAAAGTTTTTTTTTATCTGCATGAGATAATGATAAAAGTATTTGAACATGTAATGTAAAATTAAAAGATGTTTTGGGGTAAAGAAAAGAAATAAAATGTTTACTTAAAGAAGAAAAATACTCACTTTTAATTAATGCACAAAAAAGTAAACATAATTTAAATCAATAAACTCGGCTACTGATGTAAAAAAGAAAACATTATTTTCGAAACCAGTTTGCTTAGTTTTCAAAGAATGAATATATATATATAATAAATTATTTAGGAAATGTTAACCTGAAATGAAAACCGACCGTACCCAAAGCCAGAAAACAAAACGTTGCGCGGCAGTTTTTGAGTATGCCAAGATTTGCGATATGGCGCCAAAAAAGGCCAGATTTCTCACACGTGACTTGACTCATGTTGCGTACACTTATTTAGACTAGAAACAAGCGACTAGCTTCCTCCATTTATATCAGCTCTATGGAGCAACCACACTCTTCATCCCTGCGGAAATGCTTTTTATCTGGAAAATCGTGATGCATCTGAACACCAGAAAAGTGTATAACAATTGAATGCTAATGATAAAATTAACATTTGAGTATCTCTCTATTAAAATTGAATTTTATGAAAAAACAGGTATACCATCTAAGAGATTCCTGTCCTGAAAATATCATATGTATATATAATGCATAAAATGAGTTAAATATTACTGATGTCAATCGCAATAATAAAACACATTAAAAAATCGTGGTATTTAATTACTTTTTTTATCTGGTCAACTAAACGTTTCCCCAGCTCTGTCTAAGTTCCCACAGAATTCAATAAATTAAATAGAGATACATAATCCACTATTTTTTAATAACAAATATTTTCACTATTGTTATTTTTAAATATTTGTTCCAAATAACTATTATTTTAATCAGACTTTTAATTACAAATTATTAATCAATATTATTAATAAAATTTATTAATTATAATTAATATTTTATTTATTAATTTATATGAAGTGTGTTGACAATATATTTATTTGTGCTAAAGTTTTAATTCAGATTTTTTTTTTGAAATCATTTATTTATTAGAGTAAAGCATTTTCAGAAAATATTAAAATAAAAAATGCTATTTTTTAAAATTTTTACTTTAGATCTATGCTTTACCAATACATGGTGGCAAAAAAGTAAATGCCAATATAAATAAATTAGAAATTATCTTCATGGAATATTGGTATTATTCAATGCGAAGTCACTGAAGTCAAGAAATCACTGATACCAAAGACCAAGCAATGACTTTACACTTGCAAACATTATCTGTGAATAATCCCAATAACCATGAAATACGGTTTCGAATGATTTCAAAGATTCTGTAATTCTAAGAATAGCTGGTACGTTCACTTTTCAAATCATTCACATATTTCTCCCTTGCCCGTTATGACTTTAATTAAGGGAATGGGAAATTAAGGCTGAACATCGTATTTTTGGCGTTCCCTGTCCTCCTTTCTTTTCCATCTTTACACTCCTTCTTTCGGAGGTGTCAATCTGATTTCTGTCAGCAGATGTTCTCTGTGGAGATTTGAGTTCTCTGACCATGATTGATGGCTCCGTCGATTAATTCTGTGGGAACTCAGAAAGATTGAACTGAGGAAACTTTGACCGGATAAAACATTTTCCAGAAAAAAAAATGCAATTTAATAACACTGCTTTTTAATGCGTTTATATATGCGTTGCTATTGATATCATGAACATTTTAATTCATTTTTAAGCATAAGATACATAAAAAAAACCTTCTATCTGTTTTTGTAAATGATTAAAGAAAACTTTTTATACTTATCATTTATTGATATAAATAAAATCAGATATTTGGAGGATAGGAATCTCTTAGATGGTATACCTTTTCTGTCTATAAATTAAACTAAATTAAATTATTGGGCGATTTAATTTTGTTCGCATAGCATCCAATTTTGTATTTAACTCATCAGATTTATTAAAGTTTTCTTAATGCTCTGCAAAAACCAAACTTGGGAATTATTTAACTTATATATTAAACTAGTGTAAACTAATTTTATGTACTATGCGAGTTATGTAGGAATATCTTATAGACTCAGCTTAATTTTCACACTTAAAGAATAAGCAAGCCATAGAGAATATCATTTTTACTAATATCCCTATAACGTTATTTTTATTTATAAATTGCATATTTGAATATTTAAGCAACAGGAGACAGATTTTTTCGAAAATTATCTTAATGGAATGAAATTGATTAATTTCTTAAATAGTAAAATACACAAAAGGGGGAGGAGACTTTTACAAATTCCGATCTTTAAAACCTTTAATGATTTTGTTGAACACTATTTTGAAATTATAGGTTTATTTTTAAATATAAAATTATTAATAATATATAGTTATTATTGATCTTATCGTAATAATATATTAACTTTAATGTTAAATTCTTTTAACTACCAAAACTATACATTTGGAGAGTCGCGAGCACAGCATTCTGCTGTGCATTACTTTTCAACAATAACCGATTTGAAAAAAATTTTCTAGGAAACATAGATAAGATACAATTAAAATCTTTTTGAAGTATCATTTTTTTTAACATTTAAAACTGGTAATTTAAATAGACTTTTATTTTCCTAATAAATATTTTGTAATTAATGAAATTTTATGATTTTTAATGCACTTATTTTTGCTAATGCCGCTATGATGTATTTTTATTTGTAAATAGTATATTTAAGCAGCTAAGCAACAAGAGAGATATTTTTTTTCGAAAATTATGTAAATAGAATGAGATTCATGAGGATCTCTACTGGATTAGCTTGTTAAAGGATAAAATTCACAAAAGTGGGAGGAGACTTACAAATTACGATCTTTAAAACCTTTGAGATTTTGTTAAACAGTATTTTGAATTTAAGGGTTTATTTTTAAATATGAGGTTATTAATAATATATAGTTATTATTTATATTATCCAAATAATATATTAACGTTATTGTTAAGTTTTTTTAAGTACTAAAACTATACAGTTTGGAGAGCCACGAACATCGCATTCTACTGTGCCTAACTGTATCAATATCAATTTGTATAACAATATCAATTTGTAGCTAAGAAACTTACAATAGAATATTTTTTCAAAAAATTTAGCATTTTTTTTAATATTTAACATTGTAATTTGGGGATACTATTATTTTCCTAATAAATATTTTTTAATCAATGAGATTTTATGATTTTTTTTAATATGATCGATGTTTGTTTCTCTTATTAAAACTTTCTCTGAAAAAATAAAATAAAATTTCAATAAAAATAATATGAAGACATTAAGCACTGGAATATAGTTGATTGACAGGAACCAGTTACAACCTTTTTCATCTATTAATTTATTTTCAAAAATTTTTATTCGGTTTTTTTTTAGATACTGAGACTTAGCATTAACGGCCTTTTTTAAAACAAATTTATAGCAATTTTATGATTTATTATATTTTTGAATTTACAAAATAAATGATTTCATATCTCTTTTATGTACCTCCCAAATAATTTTTAGCAAAAGATAAATAAATAAAAAATAAAATTTTTAATTAAAAACTTTATGTGAAAGTGGCAATTTATTTTTTTGCATTACAGTTAAAAATATTTTTAAATAAAAATTGGTTTATTGAAAAAAATCAGTTACAATAAATAATTTTAATGTGAACATTATAATTATTTCCTTTAAGGAGAAATCTACGTTACAGTGATAACGAAATTAATATTATAATAAAAACTTAGAAATTTTAATAAACGGAACACTTTTCTTAACCATACTGCCAACCATAGTACTGATGCTGTATAAAAATCACTGATACATACTTTATGCCAATATTTAGATTTTCTGTTACACATTTTAAAAAAATATTCTTTTTGGGTGAAATTCTATGCATCATCCAAGTTGTATTTAGAAACCTATGATGGAAAATTAATCAATGACAATTTATTTTAAAGATGACTTTTTTTTTAAGCACTTAAAAATAAGTCATACATCTAGTCGTGGCTAGTTCATGAGTGCTTTGAATAAATAGGCAAATAGAAAACTTAACAAATTTATTGCGGATTCGTTCGAGTTACTCTGCTCAGTAACTCCTTCTCCAAGAGCAAACATTTGAATGACATCACTCTTTTAATTACATTCGCGCTACTAGTCTAGAGCCATCTATGAACGTTTATTTCCTAACACTTAAAAATCCAATCACTACACATCTGTTTAAATAAACTGGGCATTATTTGGCGGCTGCGGAATTCTCACACTAACCACTCAGAGGCAATTCAATTATGTGAATGTCAAATCCTTTCAGTCATGAAAAAATATTAAATATATAATAGTATTTTTGACTTTATATTCATTTAAGGGATATCACATATGGAATTTATTTGCAGCATTGAATGTCAGCAGAAACCTCTTTAAGAAAAAATAAATGTTTTACTTTGGAACTCTATTTGGTTCATACACATTGAGATAAGCAGCTCATTGCTTCCAGGGAGTATTCATTATCAGGCATGGTTTTAGGAGAGCTTCGGTCTAATCCCCGTTTCGACTGCCCGATGCCTTTACGGTTATGGTCGTAAATCTGCCATTTGACCCATTGTAGGACCACTCTCGTGCAGTCAAGTGACTATTTGATTATGCCTACGCCAATATTTAGAATACGAAGTCCACCCCCCCATCTCAAAATTGTTCAAGTTCCAAAACTTGATTTTTTCGAAGTCATTTTTTTTTTGAGAAAATCCGATTTAAACTTTGTTTGGCATGATCACTTAACTATTGTACAGCGCAATCGTCAATTTTTAGAATAGCTCCCATCGCAGTTTCGTGTTCATTCCCATTTTTTTCTCTGTGCTTCTTCGGAAATACCTTCCTGCAACCCTAACTTATATTGGTCAGATAGGAGAATCGGCCTACATGGCGGTCATTCGCGCGAAGTAGTAACTTTTTGTGGGCGATAAGTCGCCAAATGTGAAAATAACCCGAAAAGCGAAAAATTGATGCCTCAAAAACGATAAATCGCCAATTTTCTGTCCATGCATTTTTAAACTCCAAAACAACATCATTTTCTTACATGATAAAAAAAAACAAAAAAAACTATGTAAACAAACAAACAAACAAAAAAGATTAAAAGAAAAAGGGAAGTGCGTATCAGTTGAAAGAATTAAAAGAAAAAGAAATTTTTTAGGCAGTTCAAGAAGATTTGAGAAAGAATTTGTCAGCTTCCATGTTTTGAAAAGAACCTTAGAATCTTTTATTAAAAACATTTAAGTTTACTTTATTAATAGATTTTATTGTTTTAAATAAAGAATGTTTTTATTAGTATTAATAATTGATATTTCAATTTTGAAATTAACAATTGTTTGTATTTTTTGCATTTTAAGAGAAAGAGGCAAACAATAGTTATTTGTTATTTGAGTTATTAATTATAAATTATTTTATTATATCTAACATTATTTGTAATAATAAATGAAAGTATGGAACACTTTTATAAAAGCATAAGTTGTTATAAAGCATTTTTGATTAGAATAATTGATTTCTTATGATTAGTGTAAGGAGTAATATTTTGACCATTTCTCTTGTTTAAATCTTAGTTAAAATCTATATTAGATACAAATAATTTAGTATATCTTTTTATATTCTTGCTGAAACATAACTTGTGCAAAAAGCACTAATTAGTTATTGAATTGTTATATTTGAGCAAAGGTTAGAAATACGAATTCTTCGTTATTGTGTTGCAAAAGTAATGTTTAATGTTTCGTAGAATTATTTTTCAGTTTATCTAGAAAGGAAGTAATTTGTTAACATTTTCATTATATTTTATGCATAAAAATGTACTGTTAAACAACAGTATTATGTATATTATGTACAGTATTATGTAAATAATACTGTACATAACACCGTATTAAATAATACAGTATAATGTACAGTATTGTGTATACTGATTTAAAAGATTTTTTAAATTGTCAGTTCCATTTTTTAAAAATTATATTTCATTACAAATATATTACTTTTATTGAGAAAAAGCCGGTCAAAGTATTTTTGATAATATATATATACTTTATTTTCAGAAATATCACGTATCCGTGCGGACTCCAACGTCCCAAGCTTGGGTCTCCCTACTGTCCATCCGATGTTTTCCTTTATCACCTCCGGTATGCTTTACTTCTTATATTTTAATCTTTTAAATTATAATAAATCTGAATCCTTTAAATTATAATATAAATTAAGCATAAATAACTTTAAAAACTCAAGAATCTCATGTCTGCAATTTCTATTTCATATTTGTTTCTCCATGTTTTCCCTTAATGTACCAAATTGAAGATTATTTCTATTATTTTCTTATCAGCATTTTTAATTTTGTATTCGGTATTGCATTGTTTTCTGTTAGTGGGTTACTATTTATTTCAATCCGATTTTAGTGGTTAGTTTTTATTAGAGTATTCCTGTACCTTATGAATAAAGAAAATCCATTTGTAATGAATCAAAATTTCTGATGTTATTGTAAAGTTACGTCAAAATAACTATATGTGAAGAAAATAATAATTTATTTCTTCAGCACTCTGCCAATGTACGCGATATTTTTCTACCACAACTTTCTTTAGTAAATCTGTGATTATCCGATCGAATAAACAGTATAACAGTCTGTCTAAATGGGCACTTTCTCTACTTAAAAATATTAATTGAAATTATTCTTATTAATACTTGATTGATTACTCGTTTTATAAAAAATAAAACTTGTGCAACTGCTTTCGTTCTATTATAGCTATTATTTTCATTGCAATGACACGTCGCAAAATTTCCGCTGTATCCACAAGATATGATCTCAATTTATTCCTTTTATGATATCAATTTATTCCTTTTACATTTAATGAAATCTCTTTAAATGTCACATTAGATATAACACCTGTAGCTTCATAGTGTCATGGAAAATGGGAGAGGAGACATACCCTTTGTCACTTCATTCAATTAAAATAAATCTTTTTCCTGAAATTTTAATTAAAATTTTTTAAAATTAAATTTAATAAATATTGATAATTATTTCAATAAATATTTATATTTTTTTATGTATTTTATATCAATGATTTTCATTATTTTAACGAAATTCAATTTATTATCAAAGATATAAAGATTTCGATCGTTTCGCTTATTGAATACGTTAAATTGTGTGATATCCTTACGTTAAATTAACTTTAGGATAAATATTTGATTTAAAACATAGCTTGCATTTTAATTTTTAAATTTTGTGTAAATTGGATATGAATTTAATTTTGAATTTAAAAAATTTCATCATTACTTAATAGTTTGAATTATAAATGCGACTTCTCTCTTTTATTTAGATCTGACTGGAATATATAAAAACAACTCTAACGATGATTGTGATTGTACTATTAAACACTGCATATTTTACGAGAGTATTTGATCCATTACGCAAAATTATTGAGAGGACAAAAATTTGAGAGAAAGATGCAGCTAAATCATTTCTAGTATCAAAATAAAGATCAAACTTCAAAGGAGATGATAGAAAAAGAACTGTATAAATACATAATGAAGAGGACGGATGTACACTCTATAAAAACAGTAGAAGGATACTAGTTTGTTTTTTTTAAAAAAAATAAGACTTTTTGTTATTTTTAACACAATTATTTTTATAAGAATTATTTTTTAGATCATTCACCGAAAAAAAATATTAGTATCATTACCATGATGTTCAAAAATAAAGTGTAAATGACAACAAAAATGGTTTCGTTCATTTGAAACAGTCTAAAAAAAGTAGGACAATTTTAAAAAGAACAAAATATAAGCAGTTTTACTAAGGCATTCTTTTTCTATCAGCTTTCATGACTTCAAATATTCTGTTTGGAAGTGAATCATACAAAGACTGGATTTCGGTTTGACAAAAATTATCCCATGCGGTATTTAATGTCACTTGAAGCCCAGAACCATTGAGAAAGACCAAACTTGTTCTTCCTCCATAACCATATAACCAACTGCTAACCAGAGCATCAAACTTCCTCCTCCCATTTGTCTAGTTGAATAATATTGTTCTGCATTCTTCAGGCAATGCCAGTAGAATTGATAACCGTCTGGACCATCTAAGTTAAACTTTTTTCATCTGAAAATTTCGCAGAAGTCCATTTGTGGTCTATGACATATGCTCCTTAGCCCAAAACTAACGATTATTAATATGTGTTTGTTTCCAGTTTGGATGTTTCTTCCGGTGTTTTTCTTTTTTCAAATGAATATTTTGGATTTTTGGATGTGGTGGTATACTATTTGCTTTAACACATAAATAAGTCCTGTTTGATTTCGAACTTTTGCAACACTTCCACTACTCTTTTTAAGCTCATGGGAAGGCTTTCTTTCATCACGAGGCATTAACTTTTTAGGCTACCAGTGTTCTTTCTTATTCCGTTTCTGTTTAGAATTTTAATAAAGTTAGAAACTGTATTGAGACTGACGTGCAGTGCACGAGCGATCTCTCTAATACTTTTACCTTTATCTTTATGTGCAACAATTTGACCCTTCTGAAAATCATTTAAGGGTATACCTCTAGGCATTCTGTAATTAAAGTATCAGTGAAATTTTGAACAAAATACTTTTTTCTGAAGAAAAACAGATTAAAAAAAGTATATACTTACTCTTCTATTCGTCACATTTCACCTAATAAAAAATGTAGTTGGTGTCCTTCTACTTTTTTGACACACTGTAAATCGTATCTTTTTAATTATAAATAGTTGCTATTTCATTTTTACATGAAAATAAAGAAAGCATTGTTAAATAAAACCTGCATAAGAATCTATTAGCCAAGATAAAAATATAAAAGAAAATTTACAGAAAACGACTGTCTTTCTACTTTTTTTAAGCAGTGTAAGATTCTGAAATAATGAGTGAATGTCTATTGGTATTTAAAATTACTTTGCTGGGTTACGAGATGAATAAAAATAAAGATTGAACTTCTGTCCCTGCTCACTGATCTGGATTTAGCGGCTAGTTATCTTTAAAAAAAAATGTATATATCTTTAAAACAAATCATCCTCCCCATTATTTTTTATCAACGATGTCGTGCTTTTAACTCCATCTTAAGCAATGACAAGACTCATATGTATAGATAGCTGAGTTAGTTCCTTCTGTTCTGCTACTAGAGGAAAGAAAATTATACTTTCCGTCTCTTTATTCTCAGTCCCTATTAACAAATAGAATCAATATTATACCTCAATTAGTCTTCATGTTAAAGATTCATTCAGCATCTTTAAAAGCATTAAAAAATAAATTATTAGGAATTCACTAAAAAATTATTAGGAGTATTAAGTTCACTGAATACTATCTCATTATTATGTGTCTATAATTTTGTTTAAAAAAAAACTCTTACTTTTTCAGATTCAGGAAAATAGAAAATCTTTAAGGTCAAAAAAATACAGAAGCGCTGTACAGGAAGTCGAGAAGGCCGACAGCATGACAAATAAGGTAATTTTTATTGTTCACAAATTTTTGAAGAATTTGAACCAAAATATTAATTTGCTCAAAATTTGGTCACAACTAGGGATTGCAATATCGGACCAAAAGTTCAATACTGGTATTCGGTATTTTTTAGATCTTAATACCGGGATACCGGTTTTAATACCAGTAGTAGAAATTTTAGAAAAAGAAAGAAAACACAGGTGTTTCTTTGTTTTATTTGCCAGTTTTATTAGAGAGTGTAAATATCACAAAAAATAATTTGTAACTTATAAATTATAACAGTATATAAAGAATCATAAAAAAGTAAAGGAACGTCTTATTTATTTAAATAACAAAAAAGTGTAAATATCACTATTCAGCTTGTGGTACTGTTGCAAATTTTTGAGATGTGATCTTAAAAAAACATAATAAATCCATTGTACTGTCATTAAGCCTGGAACGTAATTTTGTGCAAAAATTACCAGCTGTCGAAAACGTTCTTTCGGCATCTACGCTAGTTGGCTGTACTGTTAGCAATGGGCGATATACTTTTTCCAAGTATTTACCTCCAAATCCCTCATCTTCAAATAAATCGATTTCTCGTCGGATGGTTTTTGATATAGCTGGTTTCTGTAATTTATTTTGGTTTGTTGACATTTTTTTATTTATCGTTATTCTAATTTTTGTTCAAGAGACAATTCCTTTTCATTATGGACATTAGTGTCATCATAATCTTCAATAACTGTACCGAATTCTTCTGAATGTGGATATGTTTGTGGGTAAAAAATGTTAAGAAAATTTATTCTAAACTTGATCAGATTTGAATTGATTAGTCTCTTTTCATCTTTTTCATTTTTAAAAGCATTATAATTATGTAAATACCATAAGACGTTTTCTATTTCGGCATGCCTTTCTTCTGTGCGATTTTTCAATGTAATATACAATTCTTCAGATAGTGATGTGTGCTGTTCTTTTAGTGACTGCAACATGAAACTTATTGATGCATTAGCTGTTAATAAATTAGAATCTCTCCGACATAATGCATCAACAGCCAGTATTCACCTTTGACCTTGGATTTCCCTCGTTAGATACTTTTTAGTTCAATTTTTTTTCAGGTGTATGTGAGTGTTGTGTTATTTCTGACAACATTTTATTTTAACTCAAAATTTCATATTTGTTATGTGTAGCCAAAAGTGATTAAAAAAAACTTTCAGGAATGATAATGAAAATTTTACATAATATCATTAAATATTGTGATGAAAAAACAGAAAATTAAAGCAGGAATTAAAATATTCCTGAAAAAATTTAATAACATATAAAAAAGAAACATTTTAATATAAAAAAGATCATTATTATTTTGTAAAAAAAAAAGTAATTACCAAATTTTAAGAACAGAAATTTTTCATTTATTCTTCATAATTTAATGTATATGTCCCTTATATTAAATAAAAATTTCTCTGAAATATTTTACTGTGCATTAATACCTTTTCCCTTCTCTATTACTAATTGTCTGTAATGTTTACGTCTCATAAAACCGCGAGTCTTCATTGTTAAATGTAAACTTCTCCTCTTTTCATCTTTCCTCTCACCCCTATTTTGTCGAATTTTAACTCATCCTAACGCATGCGCAAAAGCGCGGAGAGTTTTACAATCCGTTATCAAACAGTATTTTATCACTTCTCTTGATTCTACGAGGGAACTTTATATTCACAGTCTAATTAGGGAGACATAAAAACAAAAACATATACTATTTTGCTATGTTGGCGATGTCTGAACATATAGTGGAGACAATTTAAAAAAGTTTTAGTAAATACTGAAAAAACGGTATTTAAACTTGTGAATACCGGTATTACAAAAATGTACAAATGGCTCAAAATACCGGTATTTGGTATACCGGTATTGCAATCCCTAGTTACAACATTTTTTTTTGTTTGTACGATAGATAATACTAGCTTCCATTTTAATGTGTTGATTTTAAAGTTGTTATTTGAAACGCAAGATATTTAAACCTAATATTGCGAATTAGCAACAAGGTTTCCTTCGCCAGAAACCATGCTCAAAAACAAAATAGGGCGTTTCAAAAATTTTGCTTATTCAAGAAATTCGTTATTATAGATAGTATGTGTCCTTGATAAGATTTTTTTAAAATTTACTATGAATATCGAAGTAAAGCCCAATAAAATGAATAGGTTAACTCTTTAAATTCTGAAAATATTTAAATAGTGTATTGTCGTTGAGAATTCGTAAGTGTACGAAACTTCAAAGCATCAAGAAACAAATCAGAAATTTTTCGCAAAAAAATCCTCACTACAAGCGTAAAATAATTTTAACTGTGTGAAGATACTGTATAAAAAGGCAATACTTCAAGGTTAAATTTTAATATAAATACTACTATTTTTAACAGCAATTTAACAGCAAATTAATCTTATTGCAGGAGAGGCTCCAAACTTACAGCTTCGCAGTTCAGAGAAGCCTAAGAAAAGAAATTACAGGTAACTTCAAATCTTTAATTTACAATATATCAATTTAGTAAAATTTCTTCTTTAAAATTTCCTAATGGTGAGGGAAATTGTCTTTTTGTCATTTATTATCAATAAATCAAGATTTTGAACTTATTGCTGAAGTTGGCTTAGAAGATGGTGTGTGGGAGGGGGGGTTAAGGAATGGTCATATAAATTGTATTTTGCCTTAAAACCGAATCGACGGAGTATACCTTCCTCATTTGAGAATAATTTTCAATCTAAAATTTCATTCATTATGGTGGTAATCTGTTTTAATAACATTAAAATATAAAATATGATAAAGAATTCTTTAATAGAAATTTTAGGATCTTCTGTAAATTTAGACATGTGTTGTAGTAAAAATTTTTAATTAAAATCTGGTAACATTCCAAGTGTTGTGAAGGGAATTTCAATGCTTTGTTTCCTTCTCACAGGCAAGGTTAAAGGGGTGATAAATAATGATAGTTAGTTCACGATTAAAAGTAAAGCAAATTCTATTCTGAACTTCGATCTTAATTATTGTTTATATAGAGCTTGTTCTTCAAGGTTTTCCTCTTCTAATTTAATCCTCAAAGTCTCTTCTAAAGTAGTTTAATACGAAACATTTCCTTAGCTTTATAAACTGTTTTGCAAAACTTGAAATTACTTCTCAGCAGGACCTTCTCCCTCTCACTAAAGCCTGATGAACTAAAATGAACAGAACTGATGTCTCCTTAAATTTCTTTTATAATTGCACTAAACACGCCGAAGTTTTTTTTTTTTTAGCTGTGTGCTGTTAAGAATTGCAGTATTGCTTACTAGCACAAAAAGTCTGATAACAAAAGAGGGTTTCCCAGATATCTCTAACTAATGCTGTATGGATGAGTGTTAATGATCCATTGTTTTGGCGATCATTTGGCGATTTCTGACCGAGTTTGAAAATAAGTGTTCTCGAAAATGCAGTCATTTTTGAGATATATCTGTTAAGAATAAAGTAATGGCATCCTTCAAGATCTTTCGACGTCCTGTCACTATATCTATGAAAGCGGAGGCAGATATTCAGAAGCCAGTACACTGAATTCTTCCTTTTGATTAAGGAGCGAGTTCTCTGCCTGCTGTTGCCTATGTTAGAGATTTCTGCAAATGTTTAGGTTTTGCTAGCCGTCTCTGATTTAATTGTAGAATAAAGCATCGTTTTCTGTTGTGACAGTTGTTGGACTTTACTCCTTACAACTATAGGTGGATTTTCCTTGAAAATATTATAGTTTTAAATAAAGTATTTGAAATTCGGAACTTTGTTTTGCCTATTGTTTTTTATGTCATGTTTAGATATCACCGTTAGTTATCTATCCGCTTATACTTGAATTTTAACTAAATTAATTCCTTTTTATTTCCGTTATGTGCATGTAAATTAACTCAATTGCCACTGGGGTTAATGATTCATTTGGAGTCAGAACATTTGGTTGGTTTTAGTTTTTCTATTAGGCATTCTTGAAAATGAATTGTTGTTTTCTTAAGTACTCTCTTACCTCGTGACTTCAGGGTGAAACATCTTTTTAAAGCTTGGTTTCGCCTTGTTTTTTTGTATTGGCAAATTTTGGAATTTAATCCAAACCGTGATGCAAAACTTTTATTTTATAGTGAAGACCACGTTGAAATTTCGTTAAGCTTTTTTTAGGTGAGATGTTTCGGTGTTCGAAGAGATGTACAAATAATTCCACCTGGCTGAATACCTGTGTATTTCTTCACCCAGGCCCAATTTTTTGATGATTTCAGTTCACTTTGTTTACAAAAAATTATTTTGTAAACGAATAAATTAAGTTAAGCAGTATCTTTAATACGAAGGTGAAAGATGTTTCCAGTAAGCTTGTTTCTTTCTAAGATACAAAATTCAATTTTAAATATAGTTCTTTTTCATCACATGAGTTTAACCCTCTTAATGAAATATAAACATAAATATGAGGAAGCAAGTCGTTGATTACTAAAGTAATTCTTGTCGATTTATTTGCATTTGATTTATGTGAAAAATTTAAAGCGCCTTACTTGTATAGAATGTGTGATTTTAGAAATCGACTTGGTGGAGGGAGACGAATCATCGCGAAAAGGGACAGCTGAATCTTTACCATAGCAATTGAATTAATTACCTTTTCGCATAGATCCATACAATTCCGTGTCCTATTCTTCTACACTAGTAGTAGCATTGAAAAAACTGAAATGTATTTTCAAATGTAGAATTAATTTTTTTAATTCTCATTTCAGAATT